>QODF01000181.1:1539173-1625654 GCA_024372805.1 Oostethus manadensis
CCACTGTGGCACCTGGTGTTCCTGAGGTCTCCCATCCAAGTACTGACCAGGCCCTGCCCTGCTTAGCTTCTGAGATCTGACGGGATCAGGCTTTAACAGGCAGATTTGGCCACTTTTTAGTCCTAGGGACCTGGCAGCACTTCCCCTCTCATAGCTGAGCCACATTTGTTTAGAGAGACTTGTTTGGCTCCGTGGAATATAGTGTATTATAATTCACTTGGTGTCATGTTTAGTCGGTGGACGGAGGAGGTGGGCCCACAACACATGGCACGCTCAACTCGACAAGCCCACCCCCACACAGATCCAACTGGACTCAGTGGGCAAACCACACAGAGTTCCCCGCCCTTCTTTTATCTCGCTGCTACGGATCATTTTGATTTATTGGGAGAGAAAGATAACGATACAGGTTGTATTGGCTAATGAGCTTCATGTTTAATTATATTTCCCCAACAAAATTTTCAAAAATATACTTTTTTGTTTCTCAAACATTTTTTATTTTTAATGTCATCTCTATGCTACTAACATGTTTTTCCTCATGAGTTTTTTCTTGTAAAATTGCAACTTTTTTTTTTAGAATACATTTTGCTCAATTTATTATAGCTAGGATTCAATATTAAACAGAATATTTTCATCGAGCACAGTAAACCTGTTTGACTTTCTAAATACAGGTTTTAGCATTATTAGAGCCCTCTCTACGCAAAATAACTCCCTTGAAATCACCTTTAGTCTTTCTTTGTTTACATCACACTGCGCAGGCTGCGGGTTAAATCTCCACTAATTGCCCTCACCCCTGACTTTGGACACCACAGGCTACAAACATCTTTTATAAAAAGCAACAAAGTTTTTCCACATGCTTAGTTCTTTGCCATGAGGTGCCTTTTTGAACTTCCAGTATCTAGTATGAGAGCAATATCACCAAATGTAACACCAATTAACCCCAACATCACCCGGGGACAAACGTGGCTAAATGGGTACAAGTAGTACAGTTAAACATAAGGACTTAGTCCCTTTTGTCCGGGTTTGAGAAATTGTGTAGTATTTTTACAGTGGACAGAAAATGAGTTATCCAAGCTGTACACTGACTACTTTACATCATATCAGTGCCCTCTCTAGTGTTGTCCCACCCGTTTGGATCATACAGAAAATGTGTTTATAACAGATGAGTTGATGTTTAATGTTTGTCTATAGATACAGTGAATTAGAAGGTATAGAAAAGTTTATACTATTGCTGTCCTAGCTCTCGCTGTTTGTGGAACTAATGGTACTTTTCTGAACAGGTGTCAAATGGAAGACACTTGCACGAGTTGGAAGTCCATTATTTTGACAGTCTGCTGCAGACGAACATGATAGGCTTGGCTTCCTGTGAGAATCCAGCCACCGCGCTGCAACCATCACCGCCGTTGGTCCTGTGCAGAGCAACACGAATCCTTGTCAAATTGCCCCCAGGGACCAAACTGATAAGGGTTAAAGATCTGGGAGACAACAGTGACATCCGGACTAGGGTCAGCATGGCGAGTGCAGGTGCCGCGTTTGTGCAGGTCTCCACAGCAGCTAACGCGGTAAGAAATGTCAAGAATGAAATCCATACTGTGGACGGTTGAAATGACATTTCATGGCTTTCTCTCCCCCTCCCCCAGGGTTCCATTGTGGAAATAACTTATTTGGACTCTCTAGGGGACATGTCCACCATGCTGGCAGCTTGCAACAACACGACCACAAGAAGTGGACACCAACGTCAACCAAGATCTCTGCAGCAACCTGCTATGTGGGGCCCGGGGCATGTGGAGGACATGAGTGTAGACCGTTCCAACCCAGAAGTCGCACCATGTAAGACCACTGGAACACAGGGCTCTTATGGCGATGCCCATATCTTTGAGTTGTGGGGTTATGATGAAATTCCAGAAGGACCGTACACGGCAGATGAAACAAGTGACACTCAATGTAATCAAAGGCCTGAGAGCCGGTCACCAACTCTCTCAAGCACAACTGACACATCTAAGGGGACTTGTGCTACAACTACCTCAACCGGTAGCACAAGTCAATGTACATCTGGCACCTACGCACCCCTAGCAGCAACACATCCCACAACTGCAAAGCCTTGTCCAATCACAATGCAGATTGTGCCTGCAACCAGCCCAATAGCGCATATAGCTCCGGCTAGAACTAGTCCTGTACCAGCCATGTGGACCTCAGCTCTGACCCCTTGTCGAAAGACCACTGCACCCACGTATGCGACTGCTGTGGCAAGAAATACTCACGCTTTGGTCCCATCCTTTGCTGTGATCATGGCTACCGAGGGCCCTGTGACAACACCTGCTTTCAGCACATCTGCACCTACCACTAAAACTCAAGTGCTTACACCCCCTGCTCCTACCATGACAACCAGTTTTGCTCCAATAATTACCTCTGCTGTGCCAACTACCACTTTAACAACAAATATTGGTTCTGTCTATACTGGTGCCACTCCTGAACCAACAAAAACACCTGTTCCTACCACAATGACAACTTCTCCTCCCACAACTCCCTCTGCTGTAGCCACTTCAAGTACTGCACGAACACCTACATCTCCCACAGCTGATAGACGGAGCACTGTAAATGCTCTTGTGGCAACACCTTCTGAAGCAAGTATGACCACACAAGTAACCAATACTGATCAAAACACAAGCCCTTCTGAAGGAACTACAATACCACAAACAACCAGTCGTACTCCACCAAGCACAAAGGGTCTTGTGAAAACACCTTTTGAATCAACCACTACCATGCCAGGAACAAACTATCCTGAAGTACAGAGCACAACTCCAGAGTCACCAACTACCATACTAAAAACAACTCCTGCTCCACAAAGAGCCAAAATGGATCTTGAGACAAACCCTTTTGAATTGGCAATTTCCAAACCAGCAACCAGTCGTGTTACACCGAGGACCACAACACCACCTGCAGAAACTGCCACTCCAGTAACTAGTCATGCCCCATTAAGGACTACAACTGTTTTAGTTACAACACCTTCTGAATCAACCACTGTCACACCAGTAGCCAGTACTGATAGACCAATCACCAGAGGCCCTTCTGAAGGAACTACAATCGCACGAAATATCAATGATGTACCTCTTGTGACAACTCCTAAATCAACTATCATACTGGAAATAATCATTCCTGCTCCTGTTGTGCTCAACCAACCACCAACTGGCCTAGTGAAAACACCTTCTGAATCAACCACTCTGACTCCGTTAACAATCATTCCCGATACATTAAATACGATAACCCCATCTGAATCAACAGTCAACCCAAAAACAACCAGTCCTGCTCCACCAAGCACCTCAACAAGTCTTGTGACACCTTCTGAATCAACAACTAAAAAGTTGGTAACAACCAAAATTGTGTCAAGCACCACAAACCCTTCTGAACCGGCTACAATTATGCCTTTAACAACCAGTCCTGATTTTCCAAGCACCACGACTCTTGTGATAACCCCTTCTGAAGCAAGTACGACCACACTAATATCCAATACTGATAAACCAACTCCGAAACCTGGTCTTTTGACAACCCCTTCTGAATTAGCCACAACCACACTGGTAACGACCAGCCTTGAAGCATCAAGCACCACAAGCTCTTCTGAAGGGACTACAATGCTGCAAACAATCAGTCCTGCTCCACAAAGAACCGCAACTGGTTTTGTGACAACCTCTTTTGAATCAACTACAACCACGCCAAGAACCAGTCCAGATGTACAGAGCACCACAACACCCCTTGTGACAAAATCCACTATGATCATGCCAGTAATAACCAGTACTGATCTACCAAGCACAACTCTATTGACAACCTCTTCTGAAATGAAGACAACCGCAGTAACAACCACTACTGGTTTTCCTAGCACCACAACTCCAATTGTGACCACCCCTGCTCCACAAAGCACCACAACTGGTCCTGTGACAAAACCTTCTGAATCAACCACTACCACGCCAAGAACCAGTCCTGATGTAACAAGCACCCCAACGCCCCTTGTGACAACCCTTTTTGAATCAACTATGATCATGCCAGTAATAACCAGTACTCATCTACCTAGCACAACTTTGATTCCAACCTCTTCTGAAAAGAAGACAACCGCAGTAACAACCACCCCTGCTTTACCTAGCACCACAACTGGTTCTGTGAAATTTTCTGAAATGACCACTACCACGCCAAAAACCAGTCCTGATGTACAGAGCACCACAACACCAGTTGTGACAATTTCTTTTGAACCATCTACCACTAGCCCTGCTTCACCAAGCACCACAAGCCTTTCTGAAGGGACTACCCTACCAAAAACAACCAGTCCGGGTTTTCTAACCACTATGTTTTCTGAACATAAAATTTCCATGCCTGAAACTAGTCCTGCTCCACTTAGCACATCTGGTCCTGTGACATTTTCTGAATCAACCACCACCACGCCAGGAACCACTCCTGTTGTACAGAGCCCCACAACACCCCTTGGGACAAAATCCACTACGATCATGCCAGTAACAACCAGTACTGATCTACCTAGCACAACTCTGATGACAACCTCCTCTGAAATGAAGACAACCTCAGTAACAACCAATCCTGCTCTACCTAGCACCACAACTTCACTTGTGACAAAACCTTCTGAATCAACCACTACCACGCCAAGAACCAGTCCTGATGTAACAAGCACCCCAACGCCCCTTGTGACAACCCTTTTTGAATCAACTCTGATCATGCCAGTAATAACCAGTACTGATCTACCTAGCACAACTCTGATGACAACCTCCTCTGAAATGAAGACAACCTCAGTAACAACCAGTCCTGCTCTACCTAGCACCACAACTGGTCCTGTGAAATTTTCTGAATCAACCACCACCACGCCAAAAACCAGTCCTGATGTACAGAGTACAACACCACTTGTGACAAAATCCACTATGATCATGCCAGTAATAACCAGTTCTGATCTAACAAGCACAACTCTGGTGACAACCTCTTCGGAAATGAAGACAACCACAGTAACAACCAGTACTAGTTTTCCTACTACCACAACTCCACTTGTGACAAAACCTTCTGAATCAACCACTACCACGCCAAGAACCAGTCCTGATGTAACAAGCACCCCAAAGCCCCTTGAGACAACCCTTTTTGAATCAACTATGATCATGCCAGTAAAAACCAGTACTCATCTACCTAGCACAACTATGATAACAACTTCTTCTGAAATGAAGATAACCTCAGTAACAACCAGTCCTGCTCCACAAAGCACCACAACTGGTCTTGTGACAAAACCTTCTGAATCAACCACTACTACACTGTTAACCAGTCCTGACGTAACAAGCACCACAACTCTACTTGTAACAACCTCTTCTGAACCAACGACCAACAGAGCGATAATCAGACCTGCTTCCCAAAGTGCCACAACTCTTTTTGAGACTTCACGTCCTCAATCAACTACTACCACACAAGCAACAACCAGTACTGATAGACCAAGCATCACAACTCCTCTTGTGACAATCTCTTTTGAACCAACTACCACCAGCCCTGCTTCACCAAGCACCCCATCTTTTGGGATGTTACCTTCTGAGTCAATGATATCTGCAACAGCCAGTCTTGCACAGCCGAGTACCACAACTCTTTTTGTGACAACCCTTTCGGAAATGACCACACCACAAAAAACTCTTGCTTCACCAAGTGCCATAACTAATCATGTAAGTACTGTTTCTACAAAGCTAATGGTCAGTCTTGAGGGATCAAGTAGCACAACCCCTTCTGACTCAACTACCATCATGCCAGTAGTAACTCATTCTGGTGTACAAAGCGCAACTTTTGTGACAACCCCTTCTGAAATGACCTACATAGCAATAACAAGTCCAACAACTTATTTTGAGACTTTGCTTCCTCAGTCAACTACTACCACACAACCAGCAACCAATTCAGCTCCACCAAGCAACCCTGACATCTTTTCTGAAACATCTGTAATAACCAGTCCTGCGCCAGTGAGCACATCGTCTTTTAAACAAGCTATGACAGAAGTAAAAAGAAGCTCAATTGCACAAAGCACCACAACACCCCTTGTGACAACAGTTTTTCAATCAACTATGATAATGCCAGTAAATACCAGTACTGATGTATCAAGCACAACTCTAGTGACAACCCTTTCTGGAATGATCACCACACCAGTAACAACTAGTCCTGATGTAACATGCACAACTCCTGTAACAACTTTTTCTCAAGCGACCACTACAACAGTAAAAACCAGGCTTGATGTTTCAAGCATTGCAAGTCTTGTAACCTCTTCTGAATCAAGTACAACCACACCAGTGACAAATACTGATGGACAAAGCATGAGAAGCTCTTTTTCCACCATACTGGTAACAAGTTCTACTACACCAAGCACTAAAACGAGTTTTGTGACTACCTCTTCTGATTTAAGCTCTACCATGCCAGGAACAACCAGTCATTTCCCACCAAGCACCGCAGCTGGTTTTGTGACTGCTCCTTCTGATGCAATGGCAGTAACAACTTATCTTGCTTCACCAAGTGCGACAAATTTTGGGCCTTTACTTTCTGAATCAACTACATCTATAACTGCCAATCCTGCTCAGCCAAACACTACAATTCTTCCTGTGACATCCCCTTCTGAAGTGACCTTGTCCGTAAGCAGTCCTGCTCCATCAAGCACAGCTTTTGAATTTGCCACTACCACGCTAGTAACAACCACAACTTCTTCTGAAGTCATCCCTGAGCCAGTAACAACCCGTACTAATTTTAACACTGTTTTTGAACCCTCTACCATGGCATCAACAAACAGTCTTAATGTACCGCACACCTCAACTTTCCTTAAGACTACACCTACTGAACTAACTCCTAGCAAACAAGGAACCAGTTTTGCTCCAAGCACAACTACTGTTCAAAAACATTCTCAACCAATTATTACCAGGCCACAAAAAAACAGTCCTAATGTACCAAGCGCAACCAGGTCACAAATAACCAGTCTTAATGTACCAAACACCACAACCCCTGCTGAAAGGACAGGTACTTTCCCTGTGCCAACCAAGGCAGTAACTCTCAGTCCTGGTCTACAAAGCACCACAACTTCTGTTGTGACAGTCACTGCTGAAACAGCAACTACTGCTGATATACCAAGCACCACAAATCTTCTTTTCTCAACCTTTTCTCAACTTACATCTAGTCCTTCTGCACCAGGCACCACAAACCCTCTGGAGACAACCCCTACAGAAACATTACCTCATTCTCCAGATTTGACTATCACTACTTCAGTGCCAAAAATAACGGCCATTGCCGGAACAGCTCAAGTTGCCATTATTCTGTCTACTGCCCGAACAGAAATTACAGAGCTCATTGCACCAACACTAGGTCATGGGCACGACGGCAAGGCTGCACATAAACACAGTGGTCATAGCCATGGCAAGGGTGAAAAGCCCTCTGAAGGCCACAGTCATGAACATGGTAAAAAACCCTGTGACAGCTATAAGCCTTTACATGGCCACAGTCATGCTAAACGGGTTGAACATGAACACAGCGGGAAGCCTGGACATGGCCTTGAACATGGTAGCAACCCCTGTAAAGGCTATGGATATGATTGCAAGTCATCTTGCAAAGACAAATCTGGACATGGCCACGACGATGTACACAGTGTAAAGCCCTGTGCAGGCCGTGAGCATGCTAGCAAACTCTGCCATAGGCATGAACATGATCACAACTACAAACATGGGGAAAACCACAGCAGGCCAGACCACAGAAACAGTGGAAAACCCTGGGATGGTAAACATGACAAGCCCTGTTACGGTGACAAACTCTGCCATGAACACATGGAAAACTACAGCAGGCCCGCACATGGAAAGCCTGACCACACTGATAAACTTGACAGAAAGCCCTGTGCAGGTGATAATTACCAACAAGGAGGGAAACTCTGTCACAGTGACAAGCATGGACACACCCATGACCATAGACACAGTCATGATCATGGACACCGGCAGGCAAGCCAAGGCGCCAGACCCGGACACAATAGGCCAGGCCAAATCTTGCCTGACTGTGACTGCAAGGCTGAACTCCGTAAGCCTGGCCACAGCCGGTCCAACAGCGGCGTAAAGCCCGAACAGAGGCCAGACAGTGGCAGAAACCCAGACCAGGGTAGACCTGGCGAAAAACCAGGCCACAGCAAGCCAGAAAGCGCTGTTAGGCCAGATCATGGCTGGCCTAACCAGAGTGGCAGCTGCAGCGGAAGGCCAGATAGTGGCAGGCTCGACCACAGCAGTCATGACAGTGACTATGGCAGCAGGCCAGACCACAGCAAGCCCGACAGGGGTGGAAAACCAGACCACAGCAGGCCTGGTCACGACGGGAGAACCGGCCACGATAGGCCTGACGGCCAAGGCAGACCCACACACATTATTCCAGTCCACAGCGAGCCCAACCAGGGGGACTTCCCCGGACACAGAAGACCTGACAGCGGTGGAAAGCCAGTTCATGGTGGCAGACCTGGACACAGTAGGCCAGACCATGACAGGCCCCCTAATGGCAGGAGGCCGGGCAGCGATGGCAGGCCCAAACAAAGTTGGCTAGACCGGGCCAGCAGTGGTAGGCCTGACCACAGCAAGCACGACAAGCGTGATGGGCCCGGACACAGTAAATCAGGCCATAGCAAGCCTGGCAGCAAGGGCAGGCCCCAACACAGTATTCCAGACCACAGCAGACCTGACCATGGTGAGCCCAAACACAGGTCAGACCACAATAGGTCTGACATTGACCACGACCAAAGCAGCGATGGCAGGCCTGAATACAGTGGCCTAAACAAAGGCAGGCCCGACAGTGGCAGCAAGCCAGACCACAACAGGTTTGACAATGCCAGCAAACAATACCACAGCAGGCCTGGACATAGTAAACCAAGCCATGGAAAGCATGAAGAAACTAGGCCAGACCATGGACGAAACAACAGCAGTGGCAGGCCAGGCCCCAGCAGCCTTGAGCACAGTAGGCCAGACTACGACAAGCCCGACAGTGGCAGCAGGCCAGACCAAACCAAACTAGCCCACGGCAAGCATGACCGCAATGGCAGGCCAATACATAGCAGGCCCGTACAAAGACCAAGTCATAGCAAGCCAGTCAGCAGTGGTAGGCCAGACCGTAACAACGAGCCCGACCATGCTGACAGGCCTGAACACAGTAAACCAAGCAATGGAAATCATGAACTAGGTAGGCCAGACCATGGACGAAACGACAGCAGTGGCAGGCTAAGCCACAGCAAACCAGGCCATGGCAGGCCTGTACAAAGACCAAGTCATAGCAGGCCAGTCAGCAGTGGTAGGCCAGACCGTAACACCAACAAGCCTGACCATGGTGAAAGGCCAGACCATGACAAGCCTGACAGTGGCAGCAGGCCAGACCAAACCAAACAAGGCCATGACACGCCCGTACAAAGACCAAGTCATAGTAGGCCAGTCAGCAGTGGTAGGCCAGACCGCAACAACAAGCCTGACCATGGTGAAAGGCCAGACCATGACAGGCTCAAGAATGGAAGCAAGCCAGACCACAGCATTCCTGACCGCAACATCACGCCCGACTACAGTAGGCCACACCATGGAAGGCTTGAACAGGGTAGTCCAGACCATATTAAGCCCAACAGTGACCACAGTGGCAGACCAGAACACAGTGGCCCAGACCAAGACGGGCCCGACAGTGGCAGCAAACTCGGACAGAGTAAACCAGGCCACAGCACACCAGGCCATGGCAGGCCTGAGCACAGTAGGCCAGACCACAACAAGCCTGACAGTGGCAGCAGGCCAGACCAAACCAAACTAGGCCACGGCAGGCCAGTACATGGCAGGCCCGTACAAAGACCAAGTCATAGCAAGCCAGTCAGCAGTGGTAGGCCAGACCGCAACAACAAGCCCGACCATAGTGACAGGCCTAAACCCAGTAGGACCAACCATGGCGGGCTCAAGAATGAAAGCAAGCCAGACCACGGCATTCCCGACAGCAACAGCACGCTGGACCACAGTAGGCCACACCATGGAAGGCTTGAAAAGGGTATTCCAGACCACATTAAGCCCAACAGTGACCACAGTGGCAGACCAGAACACAGTGGCCCAGACCAAGACGACCTCGACAGTGGCAGCAAACCCGGACATAGTGAACCAGGCCACAGCAGACCTGACCATGGTGAGCCCAAACACAGTAGGTCAGACCACAATAGGTCTGACATTGACCACGACCGAAGGCCCGGCAGCTATGGCAGGCCTGACAGCAATGGAAGGCCAAAACACAGTAAGCCTCACCACGACAGCCCTGAACAGAGTAAGCCAGACTACGACAGGTTTGACAATGCCAGCAAGCAATACCACAGCAGGCCTGGACACAGTAAACCAAGCCATGGAAATCATGAACAAAGTAGGCCAGACCATGGACGAAACGACAGCAGTGGCAGGCCAGGCCACAGCACACCAGGCCATGGCAGGCCTGAGCACAGTAAGCCAGACCACGACAAGCCTGACAGTGGCAGCAGGCCAGACCAAACCAAACAAGGCCATGACAGGCCCGTACAAAGACCAAGTCATAGCAGGCCAGACCATGGTGAGCCCAAACAAAATAGGTCAGACCACAATAGGTCTGACATTGACCACGACCAAAAACCCGGCAGTGATGGAAGGCCAAAACACAGTAAGCCTCACCAGAACAGCCTGGAACAGAGTAAGCCAGACCATGACAGGTTTGACAATGCCAGCAAGCAATACCACAGCAGGCCTGGACACAGTAAACCAAGCCCTGGAGAGAAGGAACAAAGTAGGCCAGAACATGGACAAAATGACAGCAGTGGCAGGCCAGGCCACAGCACACCAGGCCATGGCAGGCCTGAGTACAGTAGGCCAGATCGCAACAACCTCGACAGTGGCAGCAGGCCAGACCAAACCAAACTAGGGCACGGCAGGCCAGTGCATGGGAGGCCTGTACAAAGACCAAGTCATAGCAAGCCAGTCAGCAGTGATAGGCCAGACCGCAACAACAACAAGCCCGACGATGGTGACAGGCCAGACCACGGCAGGCTCAAGAATGGAAGCAGGCCAGACCACAGCATTCCTGACAGCAACATCACGCCCGACTACAGTAGGCCACACCATGGAACGGTTGAACAGGGCATTCCAGACCACATTATTCCCAACAGTGACCACAGTGGCAGACCAGAACACAGTGGCCCAGACCAAGACGGTCCCGTCAGTGTCAGCAAACCCGGACACAGTAAACCAGGCCACCGCAGACCTGACCATGGTGAACATAAACACAGTAGGTCAGACCACAACAGGTCTGACATTGACCACGACCGAAGGCCGGGCAGCGATGGAAGGCCAGAATACAGTGGCCCAAACAAAGGCAGGCCCGACAGTGGTAGCAAGCCCGGCCACGGCAGGCCTGATGGCAATGGAAGGCCAAAACACAGTAGGCCTCACCACGACAGCCCCGAACAGAGTAAGCCAGACCATGACAGGCCAGAGCACAGTAGGCCAGACCACAACAAGCCCGACAGTGGCAGCAGGCCAGACCAAACCAAACTAGGCCACGGCAGGCCAGTACATGGCAGGAAGGTACAAAGACCAAGTCATAGCCAGCCAGTCAGCAGTGGTAGGCCAGACCGTAACAACGAGCCTGACAATGGTGACAGGCCTGAACACAGGAGGACAGACCACGGCAGGCTCAAGAACGGAAGCAAGCCAGACCACGGCATTCCTCACAGCAACAGCATGCCTGACCACAGTAGGCCACAACATGCAAAGCTTGAACAGGGCATTCCAGACCACATTAATCCTAACAGTGACCACAGTGGCAGACCAGAACACAGTGGCCTAGACCAAGGCGGGCCCGTCAGTGTCAGCAAACCCGGACACAGTAAACAAGGCCACCGCAGACCTGACCATGGTGAACCCAAACACAGTAGGTCAGACCACAACAGGTCTGACATTGACCACGACCGAAGGCCCGGCAGCGATGGAAGGCCTGAATACAGTGGCCCAAACAAAGGCAGGCCCGACAGTGGTAGCAAGCCCGGCCACGGCAGGCCTGATGGCAATGGAAGGCCAAAACACAGTAAGCCTCACCACGACAGCCCCGAACACAGCAAGCCAGACCACAACAGGTTTGAAAATGCTAGCAAGCAATACCACAGCAGGCCTCGACAAAGTAAACCTAGCCATGAAAATCATGAACAAAGTAGGCCAGAACATGGACGAAACGAAAGCAGTGGCAGGCCAGGCCACAGCAGCCTTGAGCACAGTAGGCCAGACCACGACAAGCCCGACAGTGGCAGCAGGCCAGACCAAACCAAACTAGGCCACGGCCAGCATGACAGCAATGGCAGGCCAATACATGGCAGGCCCGTACAAAAACCAAGTCATAGCAAGCCAGTCAGCAGTGGTAGGCCAGACCGTGACAACGAGCGTGACCATGGTGACAGGGCTGAATACAGTAGGACAGACCACGGTAGGCTCAAGAACAGAAGCAAGCCAGACCACAGCCTTCCTCACATCAACAGCGCGCCTGACCATAGCAGGCCACACCATGGAAGGCTTGAACAGGGTATTCCAGATCACATTAAGCCCAACAGTGACCATAGTGGCAGACCAGAACGTAGTGGCCCAGACCAAGGCGGGCCCGACAGTGGCAGCAAACCAGGCCACAGCAGACCTTACCATGGTGAGCCCAAACACAGTAGGTCAGACCGCAACAGGTCTGATAGTGACTACGACCGAAGGCCTGGCAGCGTCGGCAGGCCTGAAGACAGGGGCTTAAACAAAAACCGGTACGACAGTGGCAGCAAGCCCGGCCACGGCGGGCCCGACAGTGGCAGCAAGCCCGGCCACGGCGGGCCCGACAGTGGCAGCAAGCCCGGCCACGGCGGGCCCGACAGTGGCAGCAAGCCCGGCCATAGTAAACCAGACCACGGTAGGCCTGACAATTTCAGCCTATACCATGGCAGACCTGAGCAGAGTAGGCCAGATCACAACAGGTCTGAGTGGGGCAGTAGGCCAGACAAAACCAAGCCAGGCCACAGCAAGCCTGACAGCGTAGGTAAGCGGGAACATGGCAGCCCCGAGCAAAGACCAAGCCACAGACAGCCCATCAACAGTGGTAGGCCAGACCACAAAAAGCCTGACCAGGGCAATGGGCTGGGACACAGTAGGCCAGACCACCAAAGGCTCAACAATGGCGACAGGCTCGACTTTGACAAGCCTGAACATAGTAGTCCAGACGACATTAGGCCCAACAGTAACATTGATGGACGACTTGACAACAGACCCAAACACAGTAGGCCAGACCACGACAAGCTTGATAATGTCAGCAGCCCGGACCATAGCATTCACGATGGAAATGACAGACCCGAACACAGTCCAGTCAACGACAGGCTCGACAGTGGCAGGAGGCCAGACCAAACTAAACCAGACAACGGCAAGCCTGACCGTGATGGCAGGCCCGAACAAAGACCAAGCCACAGCAAGCCCATCAGTAGTGGTAGACCAGACCACAAAAATCTCAACCAGGGTGATAGACCTGCACACAGTAGGCCAGGCCACGACAGGCTTGACAGTGTTATCATGCCAGGCCCCAGTAAACGTGTCAGCAGTGATGGGTCAGACCACAAAAAGCCTGACCAGGGTGACAGGCCCGATCACGGTAGGCCAGACCACATTAGGCTCAAGAGTGACCACAACAGAAATCTTGACAGCAGCAGTACGAAACACAGGCCAGCCCACGTTAGACTTGATGACAATAACAGGCCAGACCACGGAAGGACTGATGGTGACAGTAGGCTGGGAAACAGCAAGCCTGACCAAGGTGGCAGGGTCTTACACAACGAGGTAGACCATGACAGGCCCGACAGTGGCAGCCTGTCAGGCCACAGAAGGCTTGACAATGATGGCAGACCAGACCATGGAAGGCCCAAACAAATACCAAGCCACAGCAAGCCCATCAGTAGTGGTAGACCAGACCATAAAATTTTTAACCAGGGCGACAGACCTGCACAGAGTCGGCCAGGCCATGACATGCTTGACAGTGGCAGCATGCCAGACCCAACCAGACCAGACAACGGCGAGCTTGACGGCAAAGGCAGGTCCGAACAAAGCCACAGCAAGCCCATCAGCAGTGGTAGGCCAGACGACGAAAAGCCCAAACAGGGCGACAGACTTGGAAACAGTAGGCCAGACCACGACGGGCCCAACAGTGGCAGCATGCCAGACCAAACCAAACCAGACAACAGCGAGCCTGACGGCAAAGGCAGGTCCGAACAAAGCCACAGTAAGCCAGTCAGTAGTGGTCGGCATGACCACAAGTTTAACCAGGGTGATCGACCAGAACATGGCAATGAGCCTGAACACAAACATGACAAAGGCCGCAGTAACTACAGCAAGTCTCCCCATAACGGACAAGGAAAAAACCATAGCAGCGGATCAGATCAGGGTGACAACCGCAAACACAGTAGACCCCTCAGCAGCAGCGGACCTGAAGCGAGTAAACTGGATGACTGCAGTTCGACCAGCAGCTGTCCAGGCAGCAATGGTAGGCCAGGTCATAGGTCTGGCAGTGGCAGGCCAGACAATGACTACGGTGGCAGACCCACCATTACCTGTGAGCCAGACCACAGTAGGCCGGGACATAGTATGCCAGACCAGGGCAGCAGGTTAAACAATGGTGGAAGGCCTGGACATAGCAGGTCAGACGGCGACCACGATGACAGGTCTGAACACAGGCCTGACCGCAGCCGACCCAACAATGGTGGAAAGCCAGATGACATCAGGGCTGACAACAGGGAAAGTCCCGGATACAGTAGGCCAGAGCAGAGAACGTGGCCCAGCCATTGCAGGTCTAACTATGGTGGTAGGACTGAAGACCAGACTAAACACAGCCAGGACCAGTTAGCAACAGTTCATTGAAACATTTGTGCTTTGCTGTTTGTTTGAATAAAGTGTAATTAGTAACTTTTGTCTGCTCATTCTTGGCTTTCCATGTTGATGTACTTGCATACCAAACTTCATTTTTGTGCATGAAAACTACTCACTGGGGGAGCTATTTAGGTGGATGTCATTTACTTTTTTTCACTTCATTGTCTCCTATGAAGCGTAAAGCAGGCTCTTCTGGTGGCAGCACGTTCAAACAAAGTGACGTAAAATGAAGTGTTAGTGATTCGCAACACAGCCAGTATTGATTTCTTCACTGAAAGTTCTGAGTAGGGAGTATATTAGCTGTCCTTTAAATGCAAGCTCCCACACTATTGGTGTATGAGATGGGCAGGTGGATTGGTGCGGTGTCTGCAGGATGGATGCTGTGCATTGGGAGCTGAGCCAAAAGCTTTCAATTTACCGGTGGATGTACGTTCCGTACGTACTTGTTTTCCGGTCTTTATCGTAAATGTGTTTATTTTAGGGCTGTCAGAAGTAGCGTGCTAACAGCGGTAAGTAACTTAATGCATAAACATGACAAGCCACGCCGCTCTGTTATGACATGCAGCTGCACAGGGTCTGACGCTCTCTTAGAACTTTATTTTGACCCGAACACATCAATAGCAGTGCAATTCCAACACCTTTAATGGGTACATTTTACACATAGCTGCAAATGGTGATTAATCATGATTGACAACTGTGATTAATCTGATTAATATATGTAATCATTTGACTGCCCTGGATAATTTATATGTATATCTACCCTCCGTTCCTAGACGATTTGATCAAAGACAAAGTCGCTGCGGATTGGTAAAGTCTCCGCATCAGTTCAGAACAGCGGAATGACAAACTTGGGAAATGTCTTTACTTCAAGAATGCTGATTTGCTCATTTCCCTTTCAATCGATTGTCTCCAGTTTTTGCCTCAGAAAGACGATCCAGTCATCATGCAGAAGCATCAGGGCCAGCACACTGACCCATAGACCCCCAGAGATGATGGGCGCCCAACGGGCTGGACAAAGCCCAGCATTTATCCAATGATCGTCCAGGTTGGATGGGGAAGCAGAGTGGGTTGTTCCACTGCGCCAAGTCAGTAGACGCTCAGCGTCCAACTGTAAAATCACCGTGCTTTGCGGCGATGAATGATAAGATGAGGGTATTCCCGTGTATATTTAATCAATGAAATGTACACACAGCACTCCACAATTCACCACTTTTTTTGGAGATTTTAGGGGAATATCACCTTCCCTTGCAGTTTTAGAGCAATTGCCCCTGCCTGGACGCCACCTTGGGGAGGTGTTCAGGGCACGTCCGACTAGTAGGAGGGCTCGGGGAAGACCCAGGACATGTTGGAGAGATTATGTCTCTCAGATGGCCTGGGAGCGCCTCAGGATCTGCTGGGAGGAGCTGGACGACGTGGTCGTAGAGAGGATGTCTGGCCTTCCGGTTGCAAGCCCACCTTGGAAAAACAGAAAAAGATGAGGTAGACAAGTGGTGTAGTACAACATCTACTATATTTTATATTACAACATGTGTAGCGTCGATGCATCATTTGGCCACAAGAGGGCAGCTTTCATCAAGTTCCTTTGCAGGAAGTTCAACCAGCTTCCTAATTTGCAAGCGTCTGGTCCTTTCTAGCACTCTGTACGTGTGGCTGGCGGTATTTCATTGTATTCAAATAGTGACGTGTCGCGCTATGCAAATGAGGTTTGGTCACAAAAGCAAATGGTGCGCGTCAACGTCGAAATCCAAGGCAAAGAAAGCGAAACGTTTTTGTTGTTGCGCTTTCTCCTTGACGCCCTTTTGTTTGCTATCACCATGGCAACACTCCCTCCGCGCTGCTGCAGAACGTCGTCCGCAACTGGCCTCTAACGTGGCGAGGACCAGCACCAGGACCAACCGGGTGAGTCCAGATGCGGAATGAAAGGGTGAATGGAGGTGATGTGTGAATGAGCGTTTTGGAGTCAGTGACGTCATTTGCGGCACATTCAGTGTTCTCTTGGGGTTTGAGTTCCTCTTCTTCTTTCCACCGCTTTTATTTTTTAGCTTGACGACTATCACGTGACATCTCAGAGAGTTTCCAGCCCAGATTCCAAAGCGGTGTCCATCACTTCTTGTGAGGACAATTCCAGTTAGCCATGTTAACCCCCCAGCAGGCCATGCTGCGCAGGCAGAAACAGGACACGCTCCGAGAGCGGGCTCAGAAGTTTGCCATGGAACGTCAGACCTTGGACATGAAGAACTCATGGCTGCAGAGGGCAGACGAACACCACGTGGAAAGAACCATCGAGAGGAACGTGAGCGACACGATGATGCAGCACTGCATCGACATCCACGAGCGTCAGTGCAGGTCTGTGCGCTTCTTCTCCTTATCTTCTCCCTCTCCTTCTCCTTCTCCTCCTCGTCATCCTAGCTCGTCTTCTTTTCAGGCTCAAAACTCTGCTGGAGGCTGATGAGGAGCAGCTGATGCAGGAGGCACTCATGGACCACGAGACACCTCTGGAGAGGCAGGCCAACATGCGGATACGGGCCCAAACTCTGCGTGAAGCTCGAGAGGTGCAGCGACAGCAGGTGGTGGCCGACAAGCTGGATCAGCAGTTCAGGTGGAGCTTTTGCTTGTTCTTCCATCATTTTGGTGAGGCATGTAGAACTTTTCAAGCAACTCGCGTGAGAATGCTTTCTTTAGAGGTGTCAGAAGTGGGATGGCTAGATTAGACACATATTTAAGTAAAAATAAGTTTTAGTCGCTTCTGACGCTTCTTTGACTAAGAAGGCAGTCAGTCCAGACCTTGTGGCAAATCCTTGCACTCACGTCTGCTCCCTTGTGGTCAGAGAGCAGTGCCAGGAGCTGCGGGAGGCCCAAAGCAAGCGCAAGGAGCTTCAGGTATGCGAGGAGCGCGCCGCGCAGCTGCGCAGTCAACAGGACTGCGCCCAGCTGCGGCGGCAGGAGGAGGACATGTTCCAGCAGCTGTGGGAAGCCGATGCCCAAGCGAAGGAGGATAAGGAGCGGTGGAGAGTCGAGGTCCAGCACCAGAGCAATGTGGCGCAGCAGGTCGGCCTGCGGCAGCAGATGGCAGCAGCGGAGGAGAGGCGGCGACAGATGAAGCTGCAGCGGGACGAAGATGCTCGGCAGCAGGTGCGCTGATGATGTCATGAGGATGACGGTGAGGAGAAGGTCAGGTCACACGGTGTGTGTGCCCGCGCAGGCGCAGCGACAGCATCTGCAACAACAGCTGGCTGAGCGAGAGCGCCGCCTCAGCCTGGATGCCAAGCAGGCCAGGCGCCGCATGCTGGATGACAGCTTGCGGCTGAAGATGGAGCGCCTGGCTAAGGAGCAGCAGGAGGAGCTCCAGCTGGACCTCAGCATCCTACAGCAGACACTTCAGGACGAGAGCCAGCACCAACAGGACACTGCCGACAAGAAGGTAAAGGCGCCTTTACCCTTTTACTTGTCCACCACTTGTCCGTCACCGCTCATGCGTCGCCTTAGGCCGATCTGCGGAACGAGCAGCTCAGGTTTCGTGAGTATTTGGCTGAGCAGCTGAGGAAGCGCACGAAGGATGAGGAGGAGATGGAGCACATGGTGGAGGACAAGCTGAGGGAGACATGGGACCGCCGGGACAAACAGAACTTCCTGCAGCAAGAGGCCAGAAACCGACTGATGGAGGAGGTGATGGAGTCCCGCCGGCTGCAGACCGCACACAAACGTAAGAACTGGACCGGCCCTTGAAAAACCCAATCTAGGAATGAAAACACCAGCAAGACTCTGGTGCTGGATTGTGGACTTGGGTGGTACGTCGAGACAATCTGCTCATGTCAAAATGTCTGGCATGACGTGTGTGTGTGTGTGTGCAGAACACTTGAACATGCAGAAACGTCTGGAAGCGGCCCGGGAGAGAGAGGAACTGACCGCTGCCTTCCATGAGATGCAAAGGGCAGAAGAGGAGCAGAAAACGAGGTAGGTCGTCAGTCGTGGGATGACGGATCTTGATGTAGTCTGACGCGTATGTCCCCACCCCCTCCCCAAATCCGCTCCCCACTCCCCGCAGGCGGAGGCAGGCTTACGTGGCGTACCAGACGGACCTGCGGGCGCAGATAAGGGAGCGGCAGCAGCTGAGGAGGGAACAGGAGGCTGAGGATGCCAGGCAGACGGAGCAGGTTCTCAGGCTGGAGCAGCAGCAGCAGCAGCAGAAGAAAGAGGAGGTTCTGGCTCGACCCACTGTCGGCGCCTCCCACCCTTTTAGAAGATACAAGTCCCCGGTGGTCCAGGACCTTTAAAAAGAGCAAGAAAAACATGGCCACATGTCGCAATGAGTCATCTTATTGTGAAAGGGGCATCCAGGAAGCTGAACGTTTAGTGATGTTAGCGTCAGATAGCTAGCTGGGAAAATCCATTGTGGTCAGAAAGTAGAATAATGTGTAATAATAATAATAATAATAATATACACAATAATAAAGCACCCGGTCGTATCTTCCTGATAGCACCACGTGCTACTTTAGCATTAGCATAAGCTTGTTTAGTCAACTTAGAAAAAAGTGGAAACTTTTATGCTTTCTTTGCAGTGCACGTCAAGAAGCCGCCGGCACCGATACCAAATAAATACAGGACCAGTGTCATTGATACCAATACCAATTTTACTGGTACATTTGTTCAAGATCATTTTTGCCTTCAATTTGTTGATCGGGATTATAACCTGAATACAATAAACACACAACAAGGATATTAGAACTTTTCTAAATAAACAAACTTATGTGTAAACAATATAACTTTAAATAAACAGCTAACAAAAAAAATTAAGACAACAATGTGTGAAATAAAACTGTCCACCTAGTAGTGTTGGGACCTTCATGAACGAACAGTTTTTTTTGAACAGCTTGTTGAACGACAGAAGCCGGTCTTTTTTTCACCAGTTACACGGGGAGGAGCACAGCCCAGCGTGGTGCTTATTATGGACATGCCCTGTAAGCTACAGAGCAGCCCATCTTACTATCCATGTTCTTTAGCTATTTGTAGTCCCTAGATCTTATTCTGCCGTTTTTCCGCGACTAATGCGGCCCAAACCGGAAGGAGCACCCCCACACAAGCTACATCGTCGGATAGTTGCCATTACTTTAGGTAACGTTTCACGTAACCGTGGCGACGCTAGAAGCAAAAGAAAAAAAAATGTGGTCACTAGATTAGGTACATCTGAAAGACAGGCTTTCTATTTTTAGAACAGGTGAAGCGCTGGAAAAACATTTGCCTCCTTTTCACAGCCTTGTAGCTCAGGCATACGGTCACGTAGAAACACGCCTAATGTCTCATTTTGTATATATACTTGTCTACTTTCTCTGTGGCTAAAAAGTTTTTTTGCTGAAATGTTTACTTTTGGCTCTATCGTCGTCAGAAGGAGGTGAGCGAAACAGGATTTTGGCCTCCGCCGCGCACTCGGGAAGAAATTACATTTTTTTTGCAAACAGGTCCTCCTTCTGGCCACACCATTCAGCCCAGCTCAATGATTTTTGCTAAAAACTTAGACATACTCGCCCTCTTTCCGAAAATGTCTCCTGTATGCCTGTGGTGTGTGCGGATTTGCCTCTGTCGCCCCTTGAAGGGAAAAAATTCTGAAATTTCTCCCATTGACACCAATGTTAAAACGGCTGCCACTTCTTCCTCAAAATGTTCCATTTTCACTGTTTTTTCATCCCTCTGTCGCCAACATTTCTACACCTATCGGAAAAATGACAAGATGTACGCATAGCCTAAAGCCTCAGGTCGCTCACGGTGCTTCTTATGTGTCAGTACCTCGAATCGTCTGGCCGTGACAAGCTTTTGTTTGTCTTGAACTTTTCTCACATTTCCAAAGCTTGAGCGGACTCACTCTCAATATGGCTGCTTTTCCCGCCTCTACTCAGCCCCTCCCTCCTCTGAAATCCTCCTTTTCTCGGCCCCTCCCTCCTCCTACACTACTTTTTATTACAGTACTTTTATGAAACATCAGAGAAGTGCGACCACAGTGATTTCCTTTCCCAATTGATACCAACTGGAGCATTAAGCAATGGTGACAAATATCGATATACATAATCCGAGCTGCCTGCATTGGTTGACAATTGCATTGTTAACTGCACAAACACATAAGACTTTATGTAGAGACCCTACAGGAATGCCTTGCCACTTTCTGGACTTGGCGTTGTCTTTCAAAGTGCTAGCAGGCTAACTGTTAGCATTTTAGCTAATGTGCTCATAATTAAAGGCTAATACAGGCATTTCAAGATATTGGGAGACTATAGAAGTGCCTTGGCGGTTTTGGTGTATATTGCTATCTAGCTAGGTGTTTGCATTTTACCTGTTAGCATTTTAGCTAATGTTCTCATATTTAAAGGCTAATACAGGCATTGCATGATATTGGGACACTATAGAAGTGCCTTGGCGGTTTTGGTGTATATTGCTATCTAGCTAGGTGTTTGCATTTTACCTGTTAGCATTTTAGCTAATGTGCTCATATTTAAAGGCTAATACAGGCATTGCATGATATTGGGAGACTATAGAAGTGACTTGGCGGTTTTGCTGTATATTGCTACCTAGCTAGGTGTTTGGATTCCACCAGTTAGCATGTTAGCATTTTAGCTCATTTCCTCACATGTATATACAGCATGGTGTACAGCCATTTAAGCGCATTACGGCAGACCAGGCCAGAGGTTCACAGCACAGAGAGCACGTCCATCAAAACTTCCACTGGGAATTTTTCTAGTTAGATATGCGGTTAACTCAAGGACGGTTCAGGAGTCGTCCTTTGGGTTTAACTTTTTTACAGAGCACCAGGCTATTGAACAGTTTGTTCCATCTGTGTTCACTAAAAGCCGTTTTGCTCGGAAATTCATTGTAAGCTGCTGTGTTTTTTAATGTTTGTAAGTGTTCAAGTCATGGTATACACATATACACCGAATTTGTCCCATGGGTAATTGAAAAAAAATGATGTCATCGTCAAAGCAGACTGATATGACGCCGCCCTGTGTAAAATTTACAATATATTTAGATCAGACTTTAAAACTGACCTCCGCATGAGGTTGTTATCAAAATTCCACAAGAATTCAAACTCATATTGATGCAATATGTAAATTATTTACCTCCCAGAGATTATTTCCCAGAAACAAAATATAAATGAGCCAGTTTTTTTGAACGGCTCTTTGAACAGTATTTTACGACCCCCGTGGGTTATTACATTTGATTTCCATTGATCATTTTTGTGTGATTTTGTTGTCTTCACATTCATTTAAAGAACAAAGTAATACGAATATTGCATTCATTCAGATCTAAGATGTATTTTAGCGTTCGCTTTATTTTTTTGAGCAATGTATATAATATATACAGCAATGTAAGACAATTTAACAATGTGTACATTTTGCACAATATATAACAACAATATAAGACAACGTACTGGTCTTTGAATAAATCACATCTCGATCTTTCCTGAAAGTCATTGTAGAAAGTGGGCGTGGCCAACTAGAGCTCATACCTGCACAGGGCGTGGCGTAGGAAATGGATGGATTTACATTTACTCTTATATTTGTCTTTTTATGATACAGCCTGTGACTTACATGTATATTTTCATAAAAACTTGCTGTATGTACAGTGTTTTGATGGTATATTTACTTACAGTGTATGTGTAGGAACACTTATGCATGTATATTTATGTTCATATTTATGGCAGAGAAACGTGGACTTCAGGTGATGTATGAGCAGGCGTGAGTATCAGAGAAGTTACTGGGAAATGAAAAAAAAGAAAACCTCTCGAGCGCCTTTGGAACGTCAGCTCGGCCGATGACGTCACAGCGCGCCTCCAATCACAGCGCGCGTGCTCCACCTGACTGGAAAGTCCTGTCGCGGTTCGTGTGGAAGGCGGCTGGCGGGGGGGGGACGGACACGAGCGCGGACCCCGTCCGTCCAGGAAGTGACGACAGGCTGACACAAGTTTGACAACAAGTCCGCCGGTTGGGCTCCGGTCAGGCCAAGTTCGGCGAGTTGAGCACCGGGGCGGAACCGCCGCGCCATGCACCTGCTGTAGCGGCCAAACTTCCGGGTTGGACTTTGTTCGTCGTCGAGGAGGGAGAAGATGTCCGTCAACGAGCTGTACACGACGGTGAGTGACGACTCCTTAGCTCACCTGTTGCTCACCTGCCGCCGCCATTTTGTCCAAAGAGGAAACTTGACGTGATGGCACGGTTCGGCTGGGCGCGAGGATGGGGGACACACACAGGTCCTCCCGGTCCACTTGTGCCCGTTCGTGAAGTCGATCACACGAGCATCAGGGACCTCCCACAGACCCCAACTCATCTTCTAGTCGTGTTTGTCAACTGGACCTCAACAGAACATTTCAGGACCACTCAAAGCATCTCCCAAGTCATCCCCTTCCTAATCTTCGTCATAATCTGCTTAGTAACGAGCTTCCTCCCGCCAAGACCCCCGGCTGGGAGGATTACACACAGTGTGTGACCATTGTTGTCTTATTATTCGTATTGTGGATCTGTTAAGTTGCGTGTGGTGTTTCATGGCAGTTTCCTCTTAGATGGCTCGGTGGGTGGAGCAAGAAGTCACCTGGCCTGAGTGGGTGTGGCTTCTGTGTATGTCGTTGGAAAGGGTCTGTTCCAGGGTTAACGTGTGTCCAGGCAGGTGACATGTTGACCTTTCCTGTCATTGGTTAGCATGTGCTTAGCATGTTAGCTGGACTAGGATCTTTGTGTGTTTGTGTGGACCTCGTGTAGGTTCTTTCCTCTCAAAGGCAGTCATGTAGGGGCTGGGGTCGGCTCCAGCCGATATGTATCCTGAAGAGTAAAGTGGTAGAAGATGAGTGAATGTTCCTGTCCTCCTCCCACTTTGAGGCGTGTTCCACTTCCACACAAACCTGCATGACAACTTCTTGTCAAAGATTCTCTATTGTTGTTGCTTTGCGGAGTGAATTGGGTACTACATTTACTCCTCTCATCACAAAGCCAGTGTTCAGAAACTTTCTGCAAGTTGCACCCATGAGTCGGTGAAACTCCAGTCCTCAGGAAATACCTGTGAGTCAGTAAAACTGGAGTCTTTGTCAAGCACTCGTGAGTCACACTGATGGAAATACAGTTAGAGTAACCGTTACACACTTAATGTCACGCAACGGGCTTTACGTTTACATTTAGCTAGCGATAGCAGGGGTGAGTAAGTTAATGAGTTAATGGAGGCAGGTACCTGTCAGTCCCGATTCACTTAAAACATTTACACATTTTGAACAACTCGTTCATGACTCACACATTTCCATGTTGTTGTGGAATTTGTCGACTAACACCCCACCAGCAAAACTGGTCTCTGCATAATACATGTAATAATACACACGTGTTTCACGTATGTGACCCATCAAAAGATGTGTTCCGTACCGGATGCTATGTTAGCATTTCCTGCTAACTATGCCGTTGTTAAATTTAGCTCGCCATTGTTGACATAAGTGTCTCACAGGAGGGCAGTATGGCTTCCTAATGGTTTGTCAACTGCATAGGTGTCGGTTTTGGCACTTAAGTCCTGAGTGCAAAGACACGTACAGTACGTATGAAAGGAGCCAAGCATTTGCATGCTATTTGTATGAAAAGTAGGGTGTGTGCTGGTGTACTGTATGTGTGAGTGCTGGGTGGACACCAGCAGATTGCAAAAGAGCACACACGACGCTAACTTGATCCATGTCCTCTCGTCACATGTGTTGGGGTCATGGGTCATGTGTTGGTGTGTTTCAGTTCACGCGGGTGTGGATCCCGGACGTGGATGAGGTGTGGAAGCCTGCAGAGATCATCAAAGATTACCAGCAAGGAGAGTCGGTGCTGCACCTGAGACTGGAGGATGGCGCGGTATTGAAGCAACAAAGTCTTCTTGTTAGCTACTTAGCTAGTTAGTGAAGGCCTGAGCCCACTTCCTTCTCAGATGGTGGAGTATCCTGTGGGTCCAAAGAGCAACCCGCTCCCGTTCCTGCGTAACCCTGACATTCTGGTCGGCGAGAATGACCTGACCGCTCTCAGTTACCTTCACGAACCCGCCGTCCTGCATAACCTGCGAGTGCGTTTTCTGGAGTCCAACCACATCTATACGTACTGTGGTCAGTCCCCCTCTCACGCCCTGCATGTGTTCTTGCATGTGTTCACTTTTAAACGCTGATTTTGTGCATGCAGGTATCGTTCTGGTGGCCATCAACCCATATGAGGAGCTGCAGATCTACGGAGAGGAGGTCATCAATGCCTACAGCGGTCAGAACATGGGCGACATGGACCCGCACATCTTTGCTGTGGCTGAAGAAGCATACAAACAGATGGCAAGGTGGGAGCGCGTCACCTTGGAAACCATGGTGGCGGGCAGAACAGCTGGTCCTCCATGTTTCATGTCTTGTTTGGGTATTGCAGAGACGAGAGGAACCAGTCCATCATTGTGAGTGGAGAATCTGGAGCCGGGAAAACGGTTTCTGCAAAGTACGCCATGCGCTTCTTTGCCACAGTTGGCGGCTCAGTCAGTGACAGCAACGTGGAGGAGAAAGTTCTCGCCTCTAGTCCCATCATGGAGGTGAGTCCAGTCATCAGGGTTAAACTGGTCCTGTCCATTAATGGTGCTAAGTTTAGCTCAGATGAATTGCAAAGATGGAGCCACTCCAGTTCTGTGCCAGAACTGGGCCAAGACAGTATATTCTGATCCCGTACAGCTAAGTCTTGTCCAGGTCCGATATGGAGGTGAATTCAGCCAGAAACAGTCCAGTGATGGAGGAGAGTCAAATCCTGACATATCAAAAACATGGCTCCAGTCCAGTCATGGGGGCGGACCCAATCTGGAGCAGATGCATCACAGAGCTGAATCTAGTTCACAAAAGTCTAATCCAGTCTTGCTGGGCCAGTCGGTTCTGGTGTAGGACAGTTGTTGGAAACTTTGGCTATGTTCACACTGCAGGTCAATTCCGATTTCTTTGCTCATATGCGACCTGTATCTGATTTTTTCATGTCAGTGTGAACAGCACAATTCCGATTTTTCAAATGCGACTCATGTTTCTACCGTGTATGGATATAAATGGGAAAAGCATGCCATGCGACTGCAGCAGGTTGCATATAGGTCGTATATAGACGACATATAAGTCATCAAAAGGTGTGTTTTGCTGTGCTTAACGAGACTAAAGGTTCTCACCGATGTAGGCAATCACAAAAATGCGTGGTTCATCGTGCAAGACTTGGATAAATGTACTCATCCATGTAGGCAAAAGTTCTTCTCATCTAAAAATGAATTAAATCAGGTGTTAGTGAAGCAGCTCTCGGCAATGTCTCACCACTCCACCCCCACACACCTTGGAACAAACGTGGCCACTAGTTGTCTACAAACTTCCGTATCAAAATTCTTGCCATCAAATTGCCGCAAACATGTTAAGGAGAGCATGCGAGTAATGTGCGGATCGATACTGAAATGTCCATATCCCCGATACCGGCTCTTCTTGCTCTAAAATCGATTCTGAAATCAAAATAGTCAATAATAGTTTTAATACCTCAAATGTTCTAATGTTGTATATTAGCTTGTCTATATTGTAAGTCTCCCCACTACCTCAATATACTTCATAATATACTTGATAGTGGCAGTAATCGCATTACAGTTACAAATGCGCTACTTTCAGAGGCACTAATTGATCACCCGGACTCCAACCCGCGACCACACCCCTACCCGTCTGGCTGGCTAACAGCCGGTCTCCCGCCCATCAGTCAGGGATGAGGCATTGAGGAGTGAGCTTACATTACACACTAATGTGTAATGTTATTACTTTTTCCCAGTAACTAACCCCCAACACTGTCATCAGGCTATTGGAAATGCCAAAACCACGCGAAATGACAACAGTAGTCGCTTCGGGAAGTACATCCAGATTGGATTCAGCCGGAACTACCACATCATGGGTGCTCACATGCGCACGTACCTGCTGGAGAAGTCACGCGTGGTTTTCCAGGTGGGTGCGGCCTCACAGCGAGAACCACATGACCCTGAGCCAGTCTGAGTGCTTCCTTCCTGACATTGCAGGCTGAAGAAGAGCGGAATTATCACATCTTCTACCAGCTGTGCGCCTCCGCCTCGCTGTCCGAGCTGCGAGACCTCGGCCTCAGTGAGTCCCTCGTTTGTGTGTTTTCTCAAACGTGACGAGCGCGTCTCAGCTTGCAATCATTTTTGTTTGGCCACCGCCCAGCCAGCGCAGAAGACTTCACGTACACATCGATGGGAGAGAACATCTTCATCGAGGGTGTGAGCGACGCAGACGATTTTACCAAGACCAGACAGGCCTTCAGGTTGCTGGGTGAGTGATGAAAAAACACCTGGCCCCGCCCCTTCCTGTCACAGTCATAAGCATTGAGTGTTTGGCGCGTGGGCAGGCATCAAAGACGCCAGCCAGAACATCATCTTCAAGGTCCTCGCATCAGTCCTGCATCTAGGCAACATCGAGATTTGCTCCGAGAGGGACGGCGAGTCCTGCCGCGTCTCGGTGCGCTCAAAGCGAGCTTGTGATTGGCATCTTAATGCCGACCTCGTCCTCTAACGCGCGCTTGCCTTGCAGAGCGACGATGTCCACCTGAAGCATTTCTGCAGGCTGCTGGGCCTAGAGCCTAATCAGATGGAGCACTGGCTCTGCCACAGGAAGCTGGTCACAGCAACCGAGACGTACGTCAAAAGCATGTCGAGCAAGCAGGCCACCAACGCCCGTGACGCCCTCGCCAAGCACATCTACGCCGGCATGTTTGACTGGATCGTGGCGCACATTAACGTGGCATTGCACACGTCCTCCAAGCAGCACTCTTTCATTGGCGTCCTGGACATCTACGGGTTTGAGACCTTCGAGGTGAACAGCTTTGAGCAGTTCTGCATCAACTACGCCAACGAGAAACTGCAGCAGCAGTTCAACTCGGTGAGTCTTTAAGGGCGTGGCGTATCAGACGCCAACTCAGCCCTGATGGGTTGATCTTGTGTGTGTGTGTGCGCAGCACGTCTTCAAGTTGGAGCAGGAGGAGTACATGAAGGAGCAGATCCCCTGGACCCTCATCGATTTCCACGACAACCAGCCCTGCATCGACTTGATCGAGGCGCGACTCGGCGTGCTGGACCTGCTGGATGAGGAGTGCAAAGTGAGTCAGGTGTTGATGTTGACACGAGGAACGGCGTTGAGGAGCAAAATTGGGCCGCAATTTCCTTCCTGTTTTAGGTTCCCAAAGGAACGGATCAGAACTGGGCCCAGAAGCTCTATAAGCAGCACGCCAGCAACGCGCACTTCCAGAAACCTCGGATGTCTAACTCCTCCTTCATCATCATTCACTTTGCCGACCAGGTGAGTCTGTCTTTGGCTCACCTCACCCGCATGGTCAGAGGTCTCATGAATCGTACGGGTTGGGCTGATAGGTGGCGTACGAGTGCGACGGCTTCCTGGAGAAGAACCGAGACACTGTGTACGACGAGCAGATCAACATCCTGAAGGCCAGTCAGGTGAGTTGTTGTGCTTTTGTGATGAAGGTGATGATGGAATAACTCCTACTGTCCTGCACATAGACTGTGACAGTACTGCCATTTGCAGTACAAGTACTTGCTGCTACTTCCCGGCTTAAAAAGGAAGCTTTGCTGCATCCTTGGGGTCAGAGAAGTGTCTACATGATTCCTCATCCTCATCCTCATCCTCATCCTCTCTCCAATGCCAACACGGCCGCTTGTTTGCCCTCAGGTTCAGCTGGTCGCCGACCTCTTCAGCAACAAGGACAGCGACCCATCCCCCAAAACTTCCCGAGTGCACGTGCGTGCTGCCAAGTCGGCCCCAAAAGCCCCCAACAAGGAGCACAGAAAAAGTGTTGGCCTGCAAGTGAGCTTCTCTTCTTCTGTTTTTTTTGTGTCATGTTAAATATGTACAGTATATACAGTATATGCTATGCTATATAGAGCAGATGTATATATTACGGGTGCACAATAATTATCGGGTGATATGAGGGAATTAAGACATCATACCGATAAATCTGATTGAAAAAGACACTCCAACGTGGCAGATCCAATCCAATGAGTGTAGAGGACCAAACAGAAAAAGGCAAGGACAACGTTTAAAAGTGGAAAAATATATCACATTTAATGATGACAAAAATAAATTTAACAAAGACTTCAACTTAACTAAAACATAAACACAGTTTGGGTCCAACTTAACTGGGGTCAAATGAACAATAATTGAACTCAAACAAAGTGACCTAAAAACAAAGAAAAGGAGGCTGCTTAAATAGTGGTGGATGAACCTAAACATAAAAAGAGGGAGGGATAACTATGTTGGAGCAAACAAAACAAAAGGATAACAGCTCCCCCTCTATACTCCGGCTTCTCCTGATAGTAATGATGTGGTAGTAGTAATGTCATGAAATTTAATTAGGACTGATTAACATCCTCATTTCTTCCACTTCTTACCACAAAATGTTGAAAAAAAGATATCGTGCATCTCTCCTCTTGATCTTTTTTCTTGCATGTTCGTCACACGAAACTTAAATTCTAACTCAACTTTTTCAGACCAAGCAAATGTAAAAATGAGTCAGTGACAACATAATTGAACACAAAATGCAGTTTTTAAATGAAACTTTGTATTATTAAGAGAAAAGACAATGCAGCGATGTGGACTTCCTGGTGTGTTTTGGATCATTGTCCAAGTTGCTTGCAGCTTGAGGTCACCAACAGATGGCCGGACATTCTCATTCAGGATTTTTTGGTAGACTACAGAATTCATTCTTCCATTTAACACAGCAAGTCTTCCAGGGCCTGAAGCAGCAAAACAGTCCCAGACCATCACACTACCACCACCATATTCTACTGTTGCTGTGATGTTCTTTTTTTGAAATGCAGTGTTAGTTTTACGGCAGATGTAATGGGACACACACCTTCCAAAAAGTTCAAGTTGTCGCGGCGCTCTTGGGGCCATTTAGGTCGGCCGGCTGCTCCTGGGAAGGTTCACCACTGTTCACCACTATGTTTGGGCCATTTGTGTTATATGGCTCTCACTGTGGTTGGCTGGAGTCACAAAGTTTTAGAAATGGCTTTATAGCCTTTTCCACACTGATAGAGCTCAATTCATGTCACGTAAGTTGTTTTAACAGGGGGGGCAATCACTTTTTCACACAGAGCCATGTAGCTTTGTTTTTTCTTCTTTAATAAAACGTTTCATTTAAAAACTGCATTTTGTGTGGTCATGTTAGGGTTTTGGCTGTACTCTAGTATATTATCTAATATACTAATATACTGTATATACTATCTAGTATACTCTAGATTGTCCATGGGTATGAATGTGACTGTGAATGTTTGTTTGTCTATATGTGCCCTGCGATTGACTGGTGACCAGTTTAGGGTGTACCCCGCCTCTTGCCCAAAGCCAGCTGGGATTGGCTCCAGCATACCCGTGACCCTAATGGGGATAAGCGGCATAGAAAATGAATGAATATATGTGTGTGTGTGTGTGTATATATATATTATATAAATACATATATATATATACACACACACACACACAATATATATGTGTAAATATATATATATATATATATATACAGTATGTATATGTATATATAGAGGGAGAGATGTAGAAAACACGATATTTCCACGTGTGTGTATGTATGTGTGTGTGTATATATATATATATATATTATATATATGATGTGTATATTTATGTATATATTTTACATGTATTTATTCTTGTTCAGTTCCGTAGCTCTTTGCATCTTCTCATGGAGACGCTGAATGCCACCACGCCTCACTATGTGCGCTGCATCAAACCCAACGACTACAAGGAGCCCTTCTCGTGAGTCCGCTCTTCATCTCTTCCTTTCCTGCTTCTTGTGAGTGCCTTAGGGAAGTGTAAAAGGTGAAATGGGAAAGTATGACGTACGTTGGCATCACTTGCCAGTCATGATCTCAGCGGGCGGACGGCAGCAGAGTTTAGAACTGATCTGACCATGAATTTGAAGGGGTGTGCGGGTGTGTGTGCAGGTTTGACTCACGGCGAGCAGTGCAGCAGCTGCGAGCGTGCGGCGTCCTGGAGACCATCCGCATCAGCGCAGCCGGGTACCCATCCAGGTAACCCCCTCCTTCTTCTTCTTCTTCATCACCTCACCGCAACGTGGCTCACAAAGTTCCCTGTACACCATTGCTTTCTCATTTGATTGTGGCGCCACGTTGTCACATGACAGGAGGGCACAATATGGGCTGCATTTACGGTTCAGGATGTGAGTCTGCTGCCCCCTGCTGGTTGTGTTGCTAAGGTGTGTTGCGCAAATACAGGTGGACGTACAGTGACTTCTTCAGCAGGTACCGTGCTTTGATGCACAAGTCGGACATGTTGTGTGCAGACAGGAAGTTGGTGTGTAAGAAGCTTCTGGAGACGCTGATCAAGGTGAGACACAACCTGACCTGCTTGTTGGACCTTTTTGCATTCTTCTTCTCACAAGGATTTTGTGGGTCAGGATGGGGACATGTTCCAGTTTGGAAAGACGAAGATCTTCTTCCGTGCCGGCCAGGTGGCCTATTTGGAGAAGCTGCGTGCTGACAAGTTCCGTGCTGCCTGCATCATGATCCAGAAGACGGTGCGCGGATGGCTGCAACGCGTCCGATACCAGAAGATCCGCAAGTCTGTCATCTTGCTGCAGCGATACGGGCGAGGCTACCTGGCACGCAGGTCGGTACTCATTACAACAGAGTTCACAGTTCATGTGTCCTTGCTCCGCCCCCTGTCAAATATTTCAAATGTTCTCAGGTATGCTGAATATTTGCGACTGACACGCGTCGCCATCATCTGTCAAAAGAATTATCGCATGGCCAGGGAGCGCCGCGCCTTCGTCACGGTGCGCCAGGCTACCATAATCATCCAGGCATACGCCCGAGGGATGTTCATCCGCCGGATCTACCAGGAGGTGATACACATACACATGATAATAGGAGCGTAAAAGTGACTATAAGGGTGTTATTTGATGTCTGCTCTAATAATGTTAAAACCAGTATTTAGAAAGTCCGACAGATTTGCTATGTTCTAACTACGGAAAGATTCAATTTATTAACGCAGACTCATACGTTCATTTAACAAGGTCAGTTGTAGAAGCAATTAACCGCTGTAAACGAGGGATGACTGTACAAATATAAGGCATTCAGACGACGCAAATGGCATTATGGGTGTCAGTAATGTTTCATTGATGGGAGCCACCAGGAAGCATGCTATCCAGGAAAAAATAAGGAACTCTTCCAATGCTAATGTGCGAGTCAATGTTACGTATTATTTATGTTTGATATGTCTTCTTTTCTTTTGTTATTTCTACTGTACTGGCTAATTAGGGGTCCTATTCCATGCCGAGAGGACTCTAATAATGTTAAAGAGCTATTTACAAGGTGGTGAACAGGTTGTCTTTGCTCTAACTTCCAAAATGTTTCATTTATAAATAAGACTTATCACAGTCGGTTCTGGAGTCAATGGACCGCCATAAAGGGCGAATTACTGTATGTGAGACACACAATGTGTCTCCTGTGGGAGGATGAGGAAGACATCGAAGGCCTAACGTTGTCAATTTTCCTGAGGAATGTTGACGTAATGTGCACCTCCCTCCGCAGTTTGTGCTGCACCACAAAGCCATGATCATCCAGAGGAATGTACGGGGCTGGTTGCAGAGGGCCAAATTCAGACACATACGCCACGCTGCCATCGTGCTCCAGTGCGCCTTCAGGCGCGTTCGTGCACGGCGCCTCTTCAAGGAGCTGAAGATGGACGCACGCTCGGGCGAGCGTCTGAAGAAGCTGGACGCGGGCATGGAGATCAAGATCGTGCAGCTGCAGAGGAAGATGGATGACCAGGTACGGTAGCACGACTCCCATCACTACTCTGACTACTGCCCACTGGCAGTCGGTCATGGTTGCCGCCTGTCCCATCTCAGGGTAAAGAGTACCGTGCCCAGAATGAGCAGCTGCTGCAGGCCAACACCACTCTGGGCTCAGAGCTGAGCCGCGTCCAGAAGCAGCTGCAGCAGGCCCGGAGCCAGCAGGACGACGTACCTCAGCTGAGCGTGCTGCAGGCGGAGCTGGAGAGGCTGCGGGCGGAGCTTGTCGAGGCCATGGCCCAGAAGAGCAGGCTGGAGGAGGACCACCGCACTGAGAAACTGGGTCTGTCCGAGGTGAGCGCACTGTTTGGGACGTAACGCTTCCTGTTTCCCAGCGGAAAAGTGGAGCTTTTGCCTAACTCTACGGGTTGTACTTGATTGGTGTCGAGTTGTTCTCCATTTTCTTTTTTTTTGTGCTCAAACAATCAAAATGTGCTATATTGTTGCTCATTCCGTCAGAGGGTGGCCGAGCTGGAGATGGAAAATTCACTCCTGAAGAGCGAAAAGGAAGAATTGAACCTAAAGATTCGACAACAGTCGTCCCGTGCCACAGGTGTGCCGATCTCCCCACCCCTCATCCTCACCCAGACTAGCTGATTACTACTAGTTAGCATCGCTAGCACAATGTAGTTAGGTGGGTAGTGGTAGGTAGGTAGGAGTAGGTAGGCGGTAGGTAGGTAGGTAGGTACATAGAAGGTAAAAGTAGGGATGAATCCTCAGCAAGAGAAAGTCTTGTTCAGGTCTCCATCCTTGAGGTCATCTTGCCCACAGTGGTGTAGAGCTGTGAATGGTAGAGCTTATTTGTGTCTACTATGTAAATAAAGAGTTCACTGGAGATGAGGAGAACTTTCTTAAAGGAACAAGACTGATTTTCTGGACATGTAAGCACTCAATGGTAGGGGATGAAATATTTCACACACAAATTCATTTATGATCATGGATGTTTTTTCTCCATGTCCAAATACAGTAAATGTTTGCTAAAAATGCAGATGTAGATATCTTTGTAAATGAAATCCTTCCTACATAGTAGATAGTCAGTGCGGTAAATGTTTACTTCCTGCTGACGCGTGTGCGAACATTTCAGAGGATGCCGGAAGTGCGTTGCTGCGGGCAGAGATGGATGCGGAGCGGCGTCGCTACCAGAATCTCCTGAAGGAGTATTCCAGACTGGAGCAGCGATATGAAAACTTGAAGGAGGAAGTTTCTTTGACCAAGGTCAGGTGCTTTTTCAACTTCCTCCTGCGGCCATGTTGGCAGATGAAGCTGCACCTCACCATGTCCTCACAATACCTCACAATGCCGGACATGTTATATGAATTTGTCACACTGTCCAGTTCCAGCCGGGCCACCACCGGAACCCATCCAACCAGAGCAGCCAGGAGTGCGACTCCAACTACACATCCATCTCCACGTCGGAGGTGGGAGACAGCGAGGACGCAATCCAGCTGGTGGAGGTGAGTGAAGCTTGAGTCCAAGAGGCGGCCCTCGGTGCTGATGCATGTTGTCCCGCAGGAAATGGGCATGGACAAGGCAGCAATGGACATCGGTGTCTTTGTCAAGCTGCAGAAGCGAGTTCGAGAGCTGGAAACCGAGCGGAAGCGGCTGCAAGCCAACGTGGAAAAGATGGAGGAACTCGCCAGACAGAAGGTGGCGTCGCGCTCTGATTCGTCACTGTTAGCATCTGTCTATTTAGCACGCTAGCAGGTGTCTGCTTAGCACGGTAACACGTTAGCATGTGTCTGTTTGGTGCGTTAGCAAATTTGGTCGTTAGCATATGTTTATTTAGCATGATAGTAAATTAACATGTGTCCTTTTAACATGCGAGCATGTTAGTATGCTAGCATGTGTCTGTTTATCACGTGTTTGGTTTAGCACATTATTACGCGTCGTTGAGAATGTCATTTTTGCAGATTAGCATGTTAGCATGTGTCTGTTTAGCACGTGTTTGGTTTAGCACATTATTACGCGTCGTTGAGAATGTGTCATTTTTGCATTTTGCATTTTTTGTTAGCATGTGCCTGCTTAGCATGTTAGCATGTGCCTGCTTAGCATGTTAGCTTGTGTCTGTTTAGCAGTTCAGCATGTGTCCGTTTAGCATGTAAGCATGTGTTTAGCAGGTTAGCATGCGTCTGTTGAGCATGTAAGCATGTGTCTAGTAAATTGAGAATATTAGCACGTTAGCTGAGTGTGTTAAGTACGTTGGCATGCGTCTAACAAACACATGCTGGTGACAGGGTTCAGATGTCAGGAGTCCCACTGTCGAGCAACAAGCGGCTGATTTGGCATATAACAACTTGAAGGTACGAGCACAAGATGGCCGACACGAACATGTGACTAACAATGTTGTGACCCGGTGGTGTGCACGTGTCAACCACAGCGACAAGAGCTGGAGTCGGAGAACAAGAAGCTGAAGAACGATCTAAATGAGTTGCGCCGCAGCGTCGCGGACCGCGACTCGTCAGAGGAGCTTGAGGGCGGGTACAACCTGCTGCTGAGTCAACTCCGTTCCGCCACCGAGGAGCTGGATGCCCGCAAGGAGGAAGTTCTCATTCTCAAGACCCAGATCGTCAGCGCCGTGGAGCAGCAGGAGAAGAACCACCAGCTGGTCAGTCGTGCTTGCTCATCCAATATTGAAATCTTCCTTGACACCGCCATATTTTTCTCGGCAGGAGGATCACAGCATGGTTGACGGCAGCAGCCTGCCGGTGGACAAGGACGAGGCGCTCAGAGCCTATCGGGGCCTAAGTGAGTCCAACAAGTAAGTTTCTATCCCATAAGTTCCCATCCCCCACCCCCCCTCTGCGATGCCAGCTAACACCTCAGCTTTGTTCTTTGCAGCGCTCCTTGCAACCTGCTAACTTCCTCTTTCTCTGACTGCACTTCCTGTTCCTGTTCAGAGCCCCAGTGGTGTTCTCTCAATGAGGATGGAGAACTTCTTCTGGCTTACCAGGCTCTCAAACAAGTAGCCAGGTTGCGTTTTCACTCCTGCTCCTTCTTGTTGCTTCTTTTTCTTCTCTTCCTTTGTTCTTCTTGTTTCATCTCTTCTTCTTCTTTGACCATGTTCCGAGGGAGGCAGCGGACATTAAATCCAAGTGGGCGATGTTTCGTGCCTCCATTCGATGCGGCCGATCGGAGCTGTGGCTTTAAGGTGGTCACTCTGCACCGGTCTGTCGTGGTGAAAAGAGAGTTGAGCCAAAAGGCAAAGCTCTCAATTTACCAGTCGATCTACGTTCCTACCCTCACCTATGGTCATGAGCTTTGGGTAGTGACCGAAAGGACAAGATCGTGGGTACAAGCGGCCGAAATGAGTTTTCTCCGCAGGGTGGCTGGGCTCTCCCTTAGAGATAGGGTGAGAAGCACTGTCATCCGGGAGAGACTCGGAGTAGAACCGTTGCTCCTCCGCATTGAGACAAGCCAGATGAGGTGGCTCGGGCATCTGGTTAGGATGCCTCCCGAACTCCTTCCTGGGGAGGTGTTCAGGGCACGTCCAACCGGTAGGAGACCTTGGGGAAGACCCAGGACACGTTGGAGAGACTATGTTTCTCAGCTGGCCTGGGAACGCCTCGGCATCCGCTGGGAAGAGCTGTACGAAGTGGCCGGGGAGAGGGAAGTTTGGTCTTCCCTGCTCAGGTTGCTGCCCCTGCGACCCGACATCGGATAAACGGGAGAAAATGGATGGATGGATGGATTCTTCTTCTTGCTTTTTCTTGCTCTTCTCCTCCTTGAGCACTCTTTACCAGTCAGGTTCATGTCAGTGGTCATGGAGACCAGATGTCATCTTCTTGGCGTTTGTGTCCCGCCAGGCTCCTGGAGGCGGAGCTTCAGTCGCAGACTCGCCAACACGGTGACGAGCTGGAAGCGCTGCACACGCAGATCGAGCTTCTGAAGGACGACATCGAGAAGAAGCAGGAGATGCTCAACTACACCACGTCGTTGTCCCCGGAGGCCCTGCTGGAGTATAGTGTGCAGCTGGAGATCACTCGACTCACCAATGACAACCTGGTGAGCCGCACGCGCCGCGTTATCGCGTCGTCACCTAAAGTTTCTGACGAGCGTGACCGTGTGTGGCCCCGCCCACAGGACCTTAAGGAACTGGTGGAGAAGCTGGAGAAAAACGAGCGCAAGCTGAAGAAGCAGTTGAGGATCTACATGAAGAAAGTCCAGGAGTTGGAAGGTAAGGAGGTCAAGTGACAAAACCAAGTGCTCCATCGTGATGACGATGCCATCAGTTTCTCGCAGTGAACGTGCCAAAGCGGACTTGGGCCGCCAGGTGATGCTGCAGCGCAAGGAGAAGGACTTTGAGGGCATGTTGGAGTACTACAAGGACGACGAGGCCTTGCTCATCAAGACGCTCATCACAGGTGAGTTTGGCTTGGACCCCGCGTCTGCTGTCACATCACACTCAAGCCCCGCCCCCTCCTGCCTCATCCCTTTTCCAGACATGAGACCCAAATACGTGTCGGGGACGGTTCCTTGCTTGCCGGCGTACATCCTCTTCATGTGCGTTCGCCACGCCGACTACGTCAATGACGACCAGAAAGTGGAGTCTCTGCTGACCGCCAGCATCAACGCCATTAAGCGTGTGCTCAAGGTGAGTGCTGCACGGATTCTGTGGCGGTAGCAGCGGCGCAACTCTGACCGTCAAACATTGTTGCCTGCAGAAAAACGACGACTTTGACACAACCTCCTTCTGGCTCGCAAACACCAGCCGCCTCCTCCACTGCCTCAAGCAGTACAGCGGCGATGAGGTGAGCACGGCCGCCATCTTGTCCTGAGAGCAGGAAGCTGAGCCCTTTTTTGTGTGTGTGTCCGTCCAGGCGTTTATGGTCCACAACACGACAAAACAGAACGAACACTGTCTGAAGAACTTTGACCTGGCTGAATACCGGCAGGTTCTGAGCGACCTGTCCATCCAGATCTACCAGCAACTGATCCGCTTGGGCGAGGCCGTCATCCAGCCCATGATCGGTGAGGCCGTGGAAGCATTCCGTCTCACCACTCTACATGCTAGGTAGCGCTAACACATTCACCTTACCAGTGTCGGCCATGTTGGAGAGCGAGAGCATCCCCAGCCTCGCGTCGGTCAAGCCCATGGGCTACCGGAACCGCTCGTCCAGTATGGACACCGATGGCGACGGACCCGGCGGCTACACACTGAATTCGCTGATCCGTCAGCTGGGCCATTTCCACGCCGTCATGCGGGACCACGGTCTAGACCCCGAGATTGTGGGACAGGTGGTCCGTCAGCTCTTCCACTGCGTTAACGCCATCACGCTCAACAACCTGCTGCTCCGCAAGGACGTGTGCTCCTGGAGTACCGGCATGCAGCTCAGGTACCTTGCGCATCCTGCGTGTGTGTCGGTGCAACGCTTCCTGTATGCCATCTGTGTGCAGGTACAACACCAGCCAAATGGAGGAGTGGCTTCGAGCCAACAACCTGTACCAGAGCCAGGCCGCCTCCACGCTGGAGCCCATCATCCAGGCAGCCCAGCTGCTGCAGGTCAAGAAGAAGACGTCGCAGGATGCCGACGCCATCTGCTCGCTCTGCACCGCCCTCAACTCCCAGCAGGTGTCGCTGCCCACCCGACCGCCACACTTGTCGAACGCCGTCAGACACCCCGCTCACTTTGTCTCATTTGTGATGCAGATTGTGAAGATCCTCAACCTGTACACCCCCCTCAACGAGTTCGAGGAGCGCGTCACCGTGTCCTTCATCAGGAACATCCAAGTCAGACACTTTCTGTCGTACCTGTGTGGCTAGCATGTTGTTTGCTCGTTGTAACCATGTGCTCTTCTTTGTTCAGAACCGCCTTCAGGAGCGCAATGACCCGCCGCAGCTCCTGCTGGACACCAAGCAGACGTTTCCTGTACTCTTACCGTACGCACCCTCCGCCCTTAACCTGGAGACGCTGCACATTCCTGCCTCGCTTGGTCTCGACTTCCTCATCCGCGTCTGACCTCTAACCTTTTTAGTAGCGTCCCCCCAGGAGGGGCTTGAGGTTTGATTGATGGTCATGACTTGTACAAATAAAAATATTTTATATAGAATGTTCTTCTGCTCTTCAGTGTTCCAGGATCTTTGACGCTGAAATGTGATCCTGATCCAGCCGTTGCACACCGAAGCTTTAGAAGTTTCAACAAAAACGCTTTCCACGTCAAATAAACAAGACATCTTTGGAAAATCATTTGGTTCAGAAGAATGCAAAACCCTGCCCATGCTAGCTAGCAGTATCATTTGCATGGATGCTAATGCGCTTATCAGCTCTTACATATGGGCCGACCTAGCTTCCTGCCTGCAGGCAGAAATGAGCGGAGGCGAAATGACAAAGATCTTGTTTAATGTTAATGAGTTGAGTTGTTAGGTCACAGCTTCCAGGCGTTTCTCATCATCAGGATGAAGAAAACGTCGTTATCGATGGAGGCGCTGACGCCGCAGTAATAGTTGATGAACTCCTCCTGCGTCACCTGTGATTGGGAGGACACCTCTGAGATGGGTGGTCCTTGATTTAACTTTTTTTTTAATCCTTGTCTTTAACATGCAAAACCCAACGAGACAAAGATGGGCGGGGGGCTTTTCGGCGAAATCCAGCTACAGTAATTACCCTAGCTCCTGTGACATCATATGGACGACGTCATGGGAATTCTTACCTTGCCATCTTTGTCATATGGACAGTCAAAGTTGTCTAGGAACGTCCTGAAGACCTGCTCCTCAGTCCATTCTCCGTTTTGGTACTTGGGGTGGTACTTGGCGTCATATACCCCCCGTAGGTCTTCGATGGTGATCACTCCGTCGCCCGTCTTGTCCAGTTTGCGGAAGGCCTGCATGACCACCTCCTTGCGGGCCTTGGACATGGCGGGCTTTGGCAAACACGTGACCGGTTCAGGAACTGGTAATGTGCGCATGCTAACCTTTTTTTTACCCTCAGTGTGACCAGGAACTCGTCAAAGTCGATGGTTCCGCTGCCGTTGCGGTCGAAATGCTGAAAGACGGCGGCTGCTTCCTGTTTGTCCATCAGAATGCCGTAGTCGTTGACTCCCTTCAGGAACTCCTTCAAGTCCAACGAGCGGTTGTTGTCATCGTCCATTATCCTGAAGACTCTGGTGGGAAAAGCTCAGGGTTTCCACTGCTAGCTAGCTTTCCATGTTCTACATCTACTAGGAAAGCTACATCTTCTAGATTGGTAAAGCCAAGAAAGGTGCATCTAGACTGTCTTCTGACTACTGATTGGATGAGCAAGGGAGGGGGAGGTACTGTAGCAGTGAGTCTCACTGTGTGGGACAGAAAAGAAGGTGAGGGAGTTTTGAGTTGAGTATCAAGTTACTGCGCGGTAAAATAAAAGAATGTGATTGGCGGGAGCAAAGCAATGTTTTATAACGAGAAGTGCGCTGTAGCTATGTGCTCACAGCTGTGAGCCGTTAATCGCCGAGATGGTGACTCCAGGAGGGGCAGGTTATGTGCAGCAGCAGTGTACTGACTGTGCACTCACAGCTCGGAAGAAAATGTGCCTTCACTTTTATGTCTGCAAATACACCGTGGTAAAGTTGGACGTTGGGTATTCGGCTTTGTGGCTACAGCGGTAGTCTTCCCTCACTGTGCCCGGACTGCTCTCTGATGGTGCTTTCTAGGGACCGTCAATAAATTACTATTTTGGTGAAGAAAAATGCAAATACCAGAAAACTTTCCCGTTCCCAACGACGTCAGGAAAAGTCTTTTCATTTTTCTCTAGTCGTTCTGAGAAAATAAGGTTTGGAAAGTCTCCAAATTTAGCGTGAAAATCACCAAGTTGGCAACACTGTGCTGTACATGAGATGGGAAGCCATTCACAGTTAGAGAATACATGAAATGATGGTTCATAAAAATATCAGAGCATCTATTTTTCTAATTGAAAAACATAAACAGGAAATTATTGCAAAAATAAAAGTATGTCTCTCTTTGCAAAGACAGTCAAGAGCAGGATCAATAAAAATGGTTATTGATGACAATTCCGTGCAGAAATAGCTGCTATTGAGGAGGCTCTTTTGAAGGTAAAGGTTGCCGACCCCTGATCTAGAATGAGCTGCATGTCCAGGAGGGTCTACAACTCAATGCTATGGTACCATACAGGACAGTAAAGCCATGGACTCCAATGCTCTAGAATGGCTTGGCGAAGCCCACCTGCCCAGGCCTTTGATCCCAGCCGAGCCCCTGGCCAGACACTGGAGGCGGAGTCTTTCTACCGGGTCAGAACAAGCGGACAGGCGCCGCTTGGCGTTCAGCGCCATCTCTCGGTCGTGTCGGGAGGTGCCCGCCATCTGCGACGCGACGACAAAGCAAAGCGATGTCGTACACAACAGGAAATGTTCCATTCTCAGCCGGAAGACGTCAAAACGCCTTTTTTTTTACTGCTAGGATTTACTAAACCGGCCAACCGAACCGGAACATGTCGGCAAGCCGTCAGCAGTTTCTCCTCTTCCGAATTCTAGAATGTTTCTGCTGCCCCCCCCAAGGAGGGCGTTCACGTGACGTATAGATGTGACGGGGGACCCACCTGATCAGCACGAGCACCGAAGTTCAAAGTTGAAATAAGCGTCGACGACCTGCTGGGTGCGCGAGGAACTTCCCCAAGCTGCCCGCCGTTGCCGTGGAGACCGGGTCGGCTATCATCTGATTGGCTATCATTCCTGAGCATTGTAAAACCATTGGTGGAGTTGTAGACGCAAACACGAACTTTAGAAGAACTTTTAATGACACACAGGAAGTATAAATAGGTCACATTCATTCAAGCTACAACACTTTGATCCACAAGGGGCAACAGGGCACATCTTCACGGCCTGGTCCTTACTGCCCTCTGATAGGCCAAGTGCCATCCTTCTCCCACAAGTGACGTGTGATGTGCTTCACCTGGCGGTTCTTGCGTTCGAGGCGGAGGGGGACACGTGAAAGGGCTCATGAAGTTGAGGATGGGAGGCACCTTCCCTGTTAGACGTCATCAAATATCCGGCTGCGAGATGATGACATGGACAGGTAGCGTCCTCCCGCGTGTCTGAATGACAGCAAGTCAGTGCTCAGACGCCCTCCCACGTCAAGCTGCTAACAGCAAACTTACCTGCTGCATTCAGCGTCTGCCGCCTCGTCCGCCAGAGAGTCGGCGTTGAAGTCCAGAGGCTCCGCATCCTGGAGCAGCTCCACCCGATCGCGCTCTGCGCGACCCCCGGTGCGTGAATACTTGACCTCTATGAGACCATTACAACAACAAGTGTTCAACTAGCAGAACACGCTACATGCTAACAATGCTAATGTTTATGCTGACGTCTGTCGTTAGCGTCGCTGTCCTTGGCGTCGTGTTTGGTCCTGCTCCTCGCACTATGCTCCTCCCTCTGGTTTCCGTAGCGCTCCTTCCACTCCTGCAACAGTCCACATGTGGTCACACTCAAGGTCACAGTGAAGGTTTCGGCAGGGAAAGTGGACTCACTCGCCGCCTGTTCTCGCCATCCTCCGTCCTTTGGCGCTTTCGTTTCTCTGTGTGCACAAAGCGAATGTCTCAGTGCAAGCGTTAGCCAGCCGCACTAACATCCGTGTGGCACTCACCGCGGCGAATCAGCTCCTTGCCTTCCTCCATCAGGTCAGAGGTCATTTCAGTGTCACCCATGAACTGCTGGAAGCCCAAAAGGTTCAGACAGCGCGTCCCCAAACTGAGAAGACAACACTGTCAGGCGGTCCTTCTGGGACAGGTGGAGGCGAACCAAGGAGATGTGTCTCACCTGAAGTAGGTGGCGATGCACAGGATGACGATCAACATGGGATAGTAGATGTAGAAGCCGTTAGCCACGAAGGACAGCACGCGCATGGAGCCCATGATCTGCAGGACACAGCTGGTTAGTGACCCTCCTTCATGTTAGCATGACTGACATGTTTAGCGACCGAGGTGTAGGCCGTCTGCTCCTTCTGCTGGTGCGAGATGGCCGCGTCCATGTGGATGAGACCCAGGAAGTTGAGACACAGCGGGGGCGTGAGACGACAGAAGAGCCTGCGGGGGATGAGAGAACATTAGGACCTCTCCGACCCGGACGTTCTTGACAGTGTCCCTCACATGCCGCTGAACTGCAGGCTGTAGGCGTCCGTCTGGTGGTGGGACGCCAGGTAGTAGTAGTTGAAGACTCGGATGCGGAAGACGGTGGAGTAGACGCAGGTGCACAGGAAGAAGATGGTGATGAAGCACGCCACCTGGTGGAGGGAAGAGGAAGCGTGACCACAGCGGTAGCTCCCGACATGCGGCGAATCTCCTCACCTGGATGTACACGTAGTTGTAGTCCCGCTCGGCCAGCTGGATGAAGACGGCAAAAAGCGACAGGACCGGCTTGGTGCTGAAGAAGGTGCACTCGGACCAAACCACGGCCACGCTGAACAGGATCAGGACCAGCGAGAGCAGGCGGTAGAAGCAGCGCTTGAGGAGACACTCCCAGTACCACTCTGAAGGAAGCGCACGTTAGCGCCACACTACAAAGTGTAACGGGGGCGGGGCTCACCTATGGTGGGTGTGTACATGTATCGGCAGAACCACCCGGCGGGCTGCGAGCGTGGGAAGCTGTGCACAAACTGACGAGTGGAGCTGGTCTCGTTCTTGGCCACGTCCTCCAGGTGGAAGGCCTGCTGCAGGAGAATCTGCCACTGGACACGAGTCCGGTTGTGTCTCTGCACAGCGTAGATGACCTGGGCGCGGACGCACGTTAAGCGGCATCGCTCGACACGCTGAGTCCGGGGAAGAACTCACCTGCTTGTGGAGCTTGACCAGACTCTTCTCGCTGGGAAACGTCTGCTTGTCCTCAAAGTCCTCGTAGTCGTCCATGTTCCGACCCATTTTCTCCTGGTAGTCTGGTGGGCACTGAGCAGCACGCCCATGTCAAAGCGCGTCGCGTGACCATGCCGTGAGCGTCGGCCATTACCCACCTTCCTGAGGATGGTGTCGATGCAGGTCCTCAGCGGATGGTTGTACTTGATGGCCTCGCTGACCTTCCTCACCTCCTGACATCGGCACACGTGCTCGTCACACAAAGCGCCACGCACGTGTCACGGGCAGGCCCACTCACCTCCATCACATCCTCCAGGTTCTCCTCGGCGTCCGCCTTCTCCGTCATCAACTTGGACGCCTTGAAGTAAGTCTTGAGCAGCAGGTGTCCGTGTCTGGAGGCGTCCCAGTAGGAGCGCGGGATTTCCACCAGGCCGTATCCCAGCAGGAGCACCAGCAGGAACAAACCCCACGTGTTGGCCGCTGTGATGCCGATGGTCTGCAGCTCGTACCTGCGCCGCACATGCACCAGCGTTGCTACTCGTGTTGGTACAAGCAAAGGGGGCGGAGTCTCACCAGGACAGGCGCCACTGGGGGTGAACGGCTACGTAGATGAGCAAGGAGCCGAAGATGAGCAGGTAGCTTCCGTAGTAAATGGCGTTCTCGATGAGAGCCGTTTTCATCTTCCCGGCAATGGAGAAGCCTCCCGAGCGGGCGTACGACTGCATGAAAGGAAGCAGCAGCCTGCGCACGACAAAGCAGCCGGTGAAATGCGGCCACGCCCACCGCCGGCGCAAGCTCTGACACGTGGCCGAACTCACCACGTCAGGCACTGAGATGTCCAGTAGACCACCCTCCAGAAGACAGGCATGATGCCGTCGGGGATGTAGCTCCAGGGCTTGTAGCATGCCACCCGCACGCTGCGAGGAAGGAGACGGCGTTACTCCATATTTGGACTTGCTGACCTGACACGGGAAGAAGCGTAACTCACCTCTGAGTGGGAGTCAGAGAAGCGTTCCCTAAGGTCAGATTGACGGCGGGCGAAATCACGGCAAGCTCCTCGTGGTCCTTCTTGCACTGCTTGTAGATGGTCTGAAACAGGCAGCAAGGTAAAGAAACGTGAGGACGGAGGGCGTTAGCGCCAACCGGGGGACCCACCGTGGTGACGTCCAGCGGGAGGATGAAGACAATGAGGAAGCACAGGTACCACGCCAGCAGCGTTCCAAACAGAACCATACGCTGCTGTTTGCCAAAGTCTCCATAGCGGTGCAGCAGGAAGAGCGCCAGGAAGAAGACCACCACGATCTCCAAGCCCAGTGCCGCCCCGCTCATCGTGACAGGCTGGAGGACCTGCAACAAATCACGTGACTGCTACGCTTACACATCACAGTCTCCAAAAGCTGATGGAAAGGCAACGCATTCACGTGACGACACACTGGCAGGGTTTCTCGGCTATCACGTGACTGACGTCATCGCTACCATCCAAAGCGCATCATGACAGGCAGACGTCATTGTGGGATGTCAGCATTCGTGTGCACACAAAACCCTTCCGCGTTGCTTGCGGCTAGATGCAGCGCTAGCTAGCACATTAGCAAGGCCAGCGGTGGTGACGTATGAATTCTTACCGCAGTTTGTGTGTCACGTTTTGCCCGTTTGGGTGGAACAATACCAACGACGGACTCTCCGCCAATAACCGGCAATTATAACTGAAGCCACTGCACCCCGAAACACCGCCAAATGCAGCACTTTCTGACAGCCGTCACATCCGGGTTGGCCGGGCAGGAACCATGACGTCACTGGAGCGGACGGGCATGCGCAGTTGTGGCAGTCAACAAAACAATAAACTAGCTAACCTTTTTGACGTGTGGGGCCACAGGGGGGAGTTCTGCTGTGGCCCGGTTTGGTGGGTTAGCGAGCTGTGACGAGTGCAAAGCCGGACTAGCCTGTTCAGCCAATGCTAGCTGTCTTTTAAAGCGGCTATACCACTCGGGCTAACTCATAACCTAAACCCCACCACACTTACAGGCTTCAATTCGGCTCTGAAAGCGCGTAACTCGTTCGGAGAACGGCGTCATCGTTTGGTAACCACCCCCTGGACGTGGGAACAAGATGAATTGGGTCAGCACTACGACGTTAAGGGTTACTTAGTGATATCACTCATCTCCGCTATATCAATAATGAGACCGGCGATAGCAGCAGTCCTCCCAGGAGCCCCTTATTTGCTGGCACTATAATAATTGGAACTCAACAGTGCCCCCTAGTGATCACCACTAGGTACTGCGTTCTATTTCATTCTACCAGGGGACCCCCCTCTCTCTGGTAGCGGTGACAGTGCCAAAAACTGGACTCAAACGAGTAAGTTGGTAACTACATCCGAAGCACCTTTGAATTCTGTTCGGGGAGTTTGGGTTTTGTTGAGCACAAAGCCTGGGATGGTGGAGCCACTGCAGAATGCCCTCATGTTGTAATGTACAGCTACACTATATTTTCTCATTAGATAGAAAAAGAAACATTTACTATTCTAATAATGATAATTTATGAAAATGTGCACATTTTATTTTGTTTCTGATGATATTTGTTCAAATTAGCTTGGATCCCATTCCATAAGGGCTTCATGATTAAATAACGATATTGAGCAGAGGGGCGTGGTCGGTGACGTCACACTATGAAGCCACAGGTCAGAGGTCAATATTTGTCTAGAACTTGGTCAATGATTGACTGTCAGTGGGCTATTTTCAGGTGCGGTGCAGGACAGAGTGGTCTTTCTGGAACTAAACTTTCATCTTTGCACTGTGAACGTGCAAATATTGACTCTCTTTTTCTGTTTGCCAGATTAGCCTAGCTTAATAATGTTCTATTTGATGGTTCTATTGCTAAGCGCGTGCACCTCATTGGATAACACATTGATCACCTTATCACTGACACCACAGCCGATGCTAAGACAACAAACGATACTAAAACGCTAACACCTTTTTCGCTACTTTTGATCCTCGTGTGACCCCATAGTGACCTGAGGCGGGGTCGCATACCTCGCACTCCGTGGGAAACTCATGTGATTGGCTACTTTTGGATGTTCACGTGCAACCTGAGTGGCTTTGAAGCTGCGCACAAACTCTCTGCGCACCGGCTGGCGAGCACGGCACCCGGACGGCGCGCGCCCACGCGAGTGATCTCAGATGAGCTGAACGGTCTTTCCCGCCCGCCCCCCCCCCACCATTCAGGTAACGAGACTTTAACGCACTTAGCTTCTTGACTTTTATATAGCTAACGTACGCGTAACCCGCGCTCACGTGACTCCCAAGCCTCTAAAGCTTACTGTCAACTGCTAGCTTGCGGTGTGGTAGCATGTCCAGGTGCTGCCCGTGACGTCACTCGGGGGTGTGGTGACTGGTTTTGCATGCATTTATAATAATACATGTATGATGCTTCGCTGCGGGATGAGTGACATCACACCCGATGATAGCCAATCAGCTGACAGCTTGGCGGCTCACCTGTACGTACTTTTGTTGTTGTTTTTGGCCTATTTGTACCCAATAATCATGTTAAGGTCCAAAGACAGGGGTGTCCAAAATGCGGCCGGTGGGCCATTTGTACCCGCCTGCCTGATTTTTAATTTTTAAAAAAAAATTTTAAATTACTATTTCAACAGAAAAACAAAAGAACAGCAAAAAAAAAAGTGCCACCCAGGGGCCACACATTGTAAAAGTGGGTGTTACCTTTATGGGGTACGTATGAACTTTTTCTAGTGTCACTGAAGAATTTGGCTGTCTTGTCGCAAACATATTTTTTGCCGGGGACCCTGGGAATTGCTTACACCTTACCAATATCTCTCATCGCATATTTGAAAAATGTACAGTTGTCCATGTCAGTCTTCGGGATCAGCGGCAATAAGCCCTGATTGGAGCATCCCGAGTTGTAATTTTAAGAGGCACCAACAAAACAACAAATAAAGTTGTAATTTCTGGAAACTTAGTTTGCCCAAACAGTTGTAATATTAAGGGAATTCCGAAGAATGAAAATGTTCTCCAGAAGGTGTTTTTGTGTCTTTCAGCGTTGTTGGAATCAACAAGCGTGCGTTCCTGCGAGGGCGCCATGCTAATGCTAAGCAGCTAACTGTCGCGGTGCGTTTGGCGGCTGACCTCACACCACCCGACATGCCGACGGACATGGCGCTACCCCTGTACCTGTCCAATGAGGACTTTGTCTACAGGAGCGCCGTCCCCCCCGCCTCCCGCTGTCACTTGGAGGCAGCACGAGACGGGGGGAAGGTGAAGAAGCAGGTAACCTTCGCTGACCACCGAGGTCTACCGCTGACCAGGGTCAAGGTCTTCTGCCAGTTCAAGGATCCCATCGACATCCCTCTAAACATCCGGCGGACGGAAAGCGCGGCGCCCGGCGCCAAAGACAACACGCTGGTTCTGGACTTCAGCCAGCCGTCGTCTGACTACGTGCACTTCCGCCAGTGTCTGGACAGGAACTGCGTGTGCCTGGAACACTGTGTGCTCAAGGAGAAGGCCTTGGCAGGAACCGTCAAAGTCAGGAACCTGTCCTTTGAGAAGCGGGTCAAGATTCGCGTCACCTTTGACTCCTGGAAGAGCCACTCAGACGTGGACTGCGCATACCTGAAGGACTCGTACCCCACTCGGTACAGCGACACCTTCTCCTTCCAGGTGAGTCTGCCGGAGCTCCCCCCTCAGCAGCACGTGGAGTTTGCTGTCTGTTACCAGGTGGGCGGAGTTGAGTACTGGGACAGCAACCACGGCCACAACTACCGCATCCTGTGGGCGTCGACCAAGCGGCGCCCCGCCGAGGCGCGATACTTTGACTCGGGGATCCATTTGGACCGATTCGGCAGCCCCACCTGCGGACACGGCATCTTCCCCGAGTGGCCGAGTTACGCCGCCTTCGAGAACTCGGGGCCGTACTACTGAGACGCCGTCTTGCTTCCGAGACCCTCTGCACACTTTTAATAGAAATAATCCAACAAGTTGTCATTTTAAATCCTTGCACTCTAAGGCATCTTAATAAAGACATCTTTTTAATATGGGACTCTTACTTTGAAAACTGCCTCTTCCTTGACGCCATTGCTTTGTTTCAAGTAAGCATTTATAATAAATGTCATCTGTGCTAATAATTACATGACATATACAGTATATATTTATATGTATATGGTATTTTTGCAAATCTGTACTCTGCTGCACTGACACTTGCTGCCCTCTAGGTGGACACACTAAGCAGCAGGACATATTTCATCATGACTACATCCATGCTCTGTGTATATTGATGTATATACACCATATTTATGCATGTAAATGGCCAAGTACAAAGTACCGGTCCCACTGAGAGCAAAAGGAATATGAGAAATGCATAATGGGGTAGGTAGCAGAAGTCACGTGACAGTGGGTATTGTTGGCATAAAACAAGCAAAATGTGCTACAAAGGTGAACTTAGTGTTTGTTGTTGGGAAGCAGAAGAAGAAGATGTTTTTTTCCTGTTTTGCATCCCGACAAGATTTGCTGCGAGGCCAAAAGAAACATTTCGGCTTGAAATGACTGAAAGACTTTCGCCGAAGCCCCGCCTGCTCCTGGCGGACGGGGGCGGAGTGATGACGCGAACTTCCGGACTTTCTGCCAGTGTCGGCAGGACGAAGACTTGCGAGCCGCCGACGAGCGTCCTGAAGCGGGCTGGAGGCCATGACGCCGCCGCTCCTCCGTTAACCGGCAGCTCGGTGTGCGGCGGCGACCGGACGCCATGCGGCCCTCCTCCTCCTCCTCCTCCTCCCCTGGAGAGCCGTCAACGTTTCCCGTCAGCGCGGCTGGTCGGCGTCCGGCATGAGAACGCTGAATGCACGTAAGGAGGTGGGGGCGGGCGACGACGTGAAAGCGGGTCAGCTGTGGCGGGACGCCGCCCTGCGCTCCAGGAAGCTCCGCAGCGACCTGCGCCAGCTGACCCTATGCGCCAAAGACCAGGACCTGTCCCAAATCGAGGCCCTCAACCTGGGCAACAACTTCCTCCGCGAGCTGCCAGACGGTCTGGCGTCCAGCCTCAGCAACCTGCGCGTGCTGGTTCTGCGCCGGAACCACTTCTCCGCCGTCCCGCAGGCCGTGTTCGAGCTGCGGCAGCTGGTGGAGCTGGACCTGAGCTACAACAGGCTGGGAGGCGTGGCGGAGGGCTTGGCCCATTTGAGCGTGCTCAAGAAGCTGTGCGTGAGTCACAACAACATCCAGCAGCTCCCCGAGCACATCTCAGCTCTGAAGCTTCTGGAGGAACTGGACATCAGTTTTAACCACCTCCGCGGCGTCCCCGCATCCTTCTGCCACCTGGCCAGGCTGCGTACGCTGGACGTGGACCACAACAAGCTGACACGCTTCCCTCCGGAAATCCTGGCGCTTGGCGACTTGGAGGAACTGGATTGCTCGGGCAACGCATTTGAGGTTTTGCCAGAAGATGTGGCGAAGCTCAAGAGCATCAAAATCCTGTGGCTGAGCAGTCTCCACCTGAGGTCTTTACCTGCCACCTTCTGCCACCTGGAGCACCTGGAGAGCCTGATGCTGGACGGGAACCACCTGACTCTTCTGCCCCCAGCCTTTGGCAACCTGCAAAGACTCAAAATGGTCAACTTGTCCTCCAACGAGCTGACAAGCTTCCCCGTGGTTCTTCTGAACATTTTGGGCTTGGAGGAGATCTACCTAAGCAGGAATAAACTCACACATGTGCCACTGGAAATCGGGCAGCTGCAGAATCTGGCCAATCTTTGGCTGGACAACAACGCCATCACATACCTGCCCAATTCTCTGGTAGACCTGGTCAAGCTGGAGGAGCTGGTTCTCCAAGGGAACCAAATCGCCATCCTTCCCGACCATTTTGGAAAGCTGTCCAAGGTGAACATTTGGAAGGTGAAGGACAACCCCCTCATCCAGCCCCCGTACGAAGTGTGCATGAAAGGGATCCCGCACATCGCCACCTATCAGAAGGAGCTGGCGCACTCACAGCTCGCCGTGAAGCCCAGACTCAAGCTGGTTCTGCTGGGACTGAAGGGGGCCGGGAAGACGCGGCTCCAGCAGAGTGTTCTGAGTGGGCGACATGAAAGCCAAGGAGTCGGGAGAAGCGATGGCATCCAAGTCACCAGCCGGGTAGCGGACGGCAGCCTCACGTTCCTCGTGTACGACCTGTCGGGAAAGCAGAAGCTAGACCTCATCAAGGCTGTGTTCCTCTCCCCCGGCGCGCTCTACATCCTGGTTGTCAACCTTAAGGCGTATTCGTCCTGTCGCTTCTATGCCCACGTCGGCCACTTCCTTCACCTGCTGGGTGCCAAGGTGCCCTGAGCTGTTGTGTTATTGGTAGGCACGCACGCCGACCTGTGTGGGGAGGCGGAGCTGGAGGAGAAGAGGCTGGACATCCACCGGCAGGTGGGCTTGCAGCGAAGGAGGGATGCCCAGGTCCTGAAGAGTCAGGCACTCAACGTAGACCAGGCCCTTCAGCAGGGCTACGCTGCACGCACCTCCAACCCTCACAACCACTTCTATGGCGTCTCCGACAGTAATCTGTGGCAGAAGAAGGCCCGGTTACAGTTCCTGCTGAGCAACAGTCTCCAGATCTTGTCTCCGGTGCTGAGCATCAGCACGCAGACCCAGACCAACATCCAACACTTGAGGGAGAAACTGATGTTTGTTGCCAATCACGGCGACATCTTCCCCAACCTCCACCAGGTGCTGCCCAGGTCCTGGCAGATGCTTGAGGAGTTGCTCTTCAAGTCAGAGGACCTGTGGCTCTCGTGGTGGGATGCGGCCCACCTCGGCCACCAGGCGGGGCTCATGGAGGGGAGCCTGCAGAGCGCCTTGTCCTACCTGCATGCGAGCGGCCAGCTGCTCTACTTTGAGGACCACCCAGCCCTGAAGGATTATGTTTTTCACAACGTTCCACGCTTCATCGCCGTCCTTAACGTCTTCTTCCAAAGGGACGAGCCGGTCCTGTTGGACTGCCGGGCCTCTGATGCCGAGGCGAGGAAGGAGGAGGAAGAGAACCTCAAGGTGGTGTGGCTGCAGCGTCACTTGGAGAGCTTCCTCCGGTGCGGCCTTTTACCCTCCACCGCCATCCACCTGCTGCTTGGCCCGCTCATCCAGACCCAGCAGGACCAGAAACTCTCCATGGAGCTCTTGGAGAAGCTGGGTGTCTGCTACTGCGTCAACAAGCCCCGGGGCAAGCCCCCAAATGGCGCTGCAGTGCTGTGGTACAAGTTCCCCGTCTACACTGGCAGCGAGGAGACGGAACCGGACCCGAGCTGCCTTCCTCCGTGTCAGCTGTCGGCGGAGCAGCTGCAAATCCAGTTCAGCTTCCCCTTCCTGTTCCCGCCTGGACTATTCGCTCGCTTTAGCGTGCGCATCAACAGCCACGTGGCTCAGAGGTCCGACGGCCCGAACCGCATCCTGGCATACCGAGGCAAAGTCCCGGTCGTGATCAGCCACCGTCCGTCGGCGGGGAGGCTACAAGCGGACGTTTTGTCCATCGCCAGCCACGCGTCTCTGCCAAACATCTGGACAGCGTGGCAGGCCATCACTCCGCTGCTCCACGAGCTCAACGCGCTGCTGTGGGAATGGCCTGGACTGCACTACGCCGTCCACATCCTGTGCTCCAAGTGCCTCCGCAGGGGGTCCAGCAGCCCGCACGCCTTCCCAGGTAAGCTCCTCCCCCTCGGCCAGGTGCGTTTATGTGAGAGACTTTGAGTGACACATCATTCATATTTGGCGGTGATGATGATTGCGCATCAGGGGTCTTGAACTCCGCCACAAGTGTGATGGTGTCGTCAGAGGAACACAATCCCATTACGCTAGCTTTTATCCGCCGTACATGTGCGCTCACTGGATTTAAGCATCATGTGATCATCCTCAGCATGCCCTACATGTGGGGTCAAAGATCAATAAACACACACGCAGGTGTCTGGTGGTGGTGCTGAGGCATGTAGCCCAGCGGAGTTATTTTGGGAATGTTTCTTGTGTGCTGGATGTAGGACAGACATTCCTTCCTTCCTCAGGATGGGGGGCGGGGCCGAGACTAGGTCATGTGTTCAGAGTGCATGTTTGCTTTCCAGGCGGGCACACACGCAAAGCTCTGCCTGTGGGGGAAAAAAAAGTAGTGCTCAGGCGCCCCCTGCTGGACGGGAGTGTGCATGTCATGCTAACAACAAAAGAAGCTCAGTCACTTTCTGTCACTGGGCAAAATTAAAGATTTTTTTGGGGTTAAGAATATTTTTTCAAATATTTTCTTGCACATGGTGCAGGAAACAGAGATGATGAGGAGGTGATGGGCAAGTTTGGTATCCAGGAGAGGAACGCAGAAGGACAGATGGTTGCAAAAAGGATGGAAATGGCTGCAGTGAACACTTTCTTCCAGAAGAGACAGGAACATAGGGTGACCTACAAGAGTGGATGTAGGAGCACACAGGTAGACGACATCTTGTGTAGAAGGTGTAACCTGAAGGTGACTGCAAAGCAGTGGTAGGTGAGAGTGTAGCCAGACAGCATAGGATGGTGGTGTGTAGGATGACTCTAGTGGTGAGAAGGATGAAGAGGGTAAAGGCAGAGCAGAGGACGAAATGGTGGAAGCTGAAAAAGGAGGAGTGTTGAGTGACATTTAGGAAGGAGTTGAAAAAGGCTATGGGTGACCAAGAAGTACTTCCAGATGACTGGACAACTACAGCTACTGTGATCAGGGAGACAGGTAGGAGAGTACTTGGTGTGTCATCTGGAAGGAAAGTAGATAAGGAGACCTGGTGGTGGAATGAGGAGGTGCAGGAGTGTATACAGAGTAAGAGGTTAGCTAAGAAGAAGTGGGACACTGAGAGGACTGAAGAGAGTAGACAGGAGTACAGAGAGATGCAGCGTAAGGTGAAAGTAAAGCTGGCAAAGGCCAAACAAGGAGCTTATGATGACTTGTATGCTAGGTTGGACAGCAAGGAGGAGAGAAAGATCTATACAGGTTGGCAAGGCAGAGGGACAGAGATGGGAAGGACGTCAGCAGGTTAGGGTGATGAAGGATAGGGATGAAAGGGTATTGACAGGTGCCAGTAGTGTCATGGGAAGATGGAAAGAGTACTTTGAAGACTTGATGAACGAAGAGTGAAGTTGATATTATTGACATACTTTTTCAATATACGGTGCATACAGTAATGCTGCCGACTCCAATACCGATGATCCGTGAGTGAGATCGGCCGATACCGATCACTTGGATTACAGTAAGTGTAGACGTTTAATGTATTTGTGATAGGTGGTATTGCCGGGGTGTATTACGGCCACATTAAAAAAAAATGAGATTTTGAGATTAAAAGTCATAATTTTACAAGAAGCAAAGTTGTACATTTACGGGGAGAAAACTATAGTGGTGCTTTTTCCTGTCTAAAGTGCTCTAATAATGTTAAGTGTATTTAGAAGGTAATAAACACATTTTCTATGTCTTATTTTCTCTCATGTCTACTGTATTTGGTCATAGGAGTGTAAAGTCGACTATAGGGGTGTTATTTCATGTCTAGAGAGTTCTAATAATATTCAAGTGTGTGTAGAAGGTAGTATACAGGTTTATTATGCCTAATATGTTTTATTTTCTCTTATCATGTCTGCGTTATTGGGTGATAGGAGTGTAAACCTGACCATAGGAATGTTAGGTCATGTCTAGAGGGCTCTAATGTTAAAAAAAACATATTTAGAAAGGTTTTTTATCGTCTAACTAAGAAGATATTTCGTTTATTAAGATGGAATACTATACTGTGGTCGTTAATTTATTGATCTGGAACCAATTAACCGCCATAAACGAGGCTAATATGCTAACAAATGCCCTGGGGGGTCAAATGTAATTTTTCATTCACGATGCCTGGAATTCCCCTCACTTCCTGCCACAAGGTCATGTGATCAGGCGTGTTGCAGTCTTACAGGGTGTCTTTGTTGTTTTGCAGGTGAGTTGCTGGGCCAGCGGCGGCCTGATGGACTGACTGAGCTCATCTGTCCAAAGAACGGTTCCGAGAGAGTCAACGTGGCTCTGGTCTACCCGCCGACCCCCACCGTGCTCGGCCCCCCCCCCAGGTGAAGAACTACGTTTAGGTTGTTGCACTAAACACCCCACACGTTTCTTCTAGACTCCTCCTTCCTTTTCCTGTCACGTGGACCTTCACATGTCCCTGATCTCATAGAGACCATCTCGTCGGAATGCGACTGGTCTCAGGACAGTTCTGACGTGTCCCAGCATGAAATGTTTAATTTATTGTTCAACTTCCGTCATCCCCTCGTCGTCCAAAAGCTCACGCAAGAACAAATTTGTCTTGTCAGCTGACCTGCTGGGACGTCTCCACGGCGACACGTGACATGGACTCACCGAGGTCGTGATGGCGTGGTTTTTGATGAAAGTAAAAGCTTTATTTTTTTACCCTGGAGGCACCGAGAGTGCACAAGGAGCTTGCACGTCCTACACCAAAATAAAAATGTTAATCACCACCCGGCGTTTGTGCTTCTTCTCCCTTCTCATTACTTGCTTTTGACTTGCTCTACATACTGGATCTTCAACTGCTGCATTTCTTTATACATTATTTACATTCTTGTTTACACAAGCACAACCCTGGCACATTGAAAAATGATAATTTCATAAGAACAACAACAAAAATAGAAAATTCATCATTTATCAAGAAGGAAATCTAAAATGTTTTCATCTATTAAGGAAAGGCCTCATTTTACAAGACTAATATTGTAACATTATGAGAAAAAACAATTTCATTTTAGTAGCATAAAGTTGAAATATCAAAGTATTATAAGAAAACAGTTGTCCTTTTTAGAGCATTAGTGTGGGGAAGATGTTATAGTATGGAATTAAGTCCAAATAATAAATGAAAATAACATCATGAGAAGAAACTTTACAAAGATTGTTTAAGAAAAAGGGTAAAAATGTTCGGGACACAAAAAAAATAGTAAGTGGATATAAATAATATGCTTTTTCACCTAAGTGACTGAAAGCTCAGATTAAATACCAATTCTTAGCATATCTACGTGCATTACTTTACAAAATATCCTATTGAAGCTGCTAACATGCTGGATGGGACCAGTCACCCTGGCAGAAGGACCGTCCCACAGCAAAGGCTGTAGGTGGGCCCATGAACAGACGTTGCTTTTTCCATTGTCAGGGCAAATAGAGCAATTAAATGCCAAAATGGAATTACAGTACGACTACATTTGTATATTTTTTGTATTATTGATTGTCTCTATATTTCCAAACATAGTTCCTTTTAATTTTGGGACTCTGTGATTCCATAGCTAAACAGGTAAACAAAGTAGAGCTTCCTGTAAAAGATGAGCAAGAAAAAAATAAATAGAAAGGAAAAAAATATTGACACATTATTTATCTTTGCAAAGGCAGAATATTAGATGATGCTGTGTTAAAGCAAAAAAAATTAAATTAAAAAAACCACGCGGGACTTCCGGCCTCCTGGCCACCAGGGTGCGCTGACACTTAAGAGGCGGACAACACGCGCATCGCGACGCCGCCTCTTCCTCTTCCTGCCGCGGCCTCAGAGGTGAAAGCTGTTTCCCGCTAGCCGGCTACGCAATCTGTTGTAAATCTTCGCTAAATCTTTGCCATCCTTCTTGTTAAACCGTCTAATATGATGTACAATGAAAGCACGTTTGTGTGAATGTTCGAATTCTGTTGTAGATGAGGTATATGTTGCCTGAAGAGGAATTGGTGGGGGTGCTTGGGTGCTTTCTGTCCGCCATGTTGGCTGCTTGCATGTCAAAGCAGGAAGGTTTGGGGCGTTCAAAGACGCCACCAAACCTTCCTGCTTGTTTGGCGAATGAACGACGGCGGCCGTCGCGTCGCTGTGGTGCAGTCATTGTGTCGAAAATATTTGAAAGAATTTGTAAATGTAAACGTTCGAACTCCCGCTACAAGCTAGCTGCTAACCGAACACGGAGGGTTGACTTCTTTAACATCTCGTTTCAGAAGTCTGAAAATGGTCCGCTACTCTCTCGATCCCGAGAACCCAACGAAGTGTGAGTATAAACATATTCGAAGACTGAACGTTGTTGAACTGTGTCGCGATGATGACTCCTTAGGACACCTTTGGATTCCTCATGAAAACAATTGCTAGCTGAGCGCCTTCAGGTAGTGAGGTGCTGATATCAGGTAGTGAGGTGCTGATATCAGGTAGTGAGGTGCTGATATCAGGTAGTGAGGTGCTGATATCAGGTAGTGAGGTGCGGATATCAGGTAGTGAGGTGCGGATATCAGGTAGTGAGGTGCGGATATCAGGTAGTGAGGTGCGGATATCAGGTAGTGAGGTGCTGATATCAGGTAGTGAGGTGCTGATATCGGCACCTGCAAAACCAGCTCCTTGTGCTGTGAAGTTGAATCTCCACATTCCAAATTATCTAGGCAGTTTAGCTGAAGTTTGTTTAAACTTGGCCTGTCATGACAGATTTTGCTGGATGGCAATTGTCCTACAAATTGAAGACAATATTGAACATTTTAAAAAACATTATTTATCATATGGCAATTGTAATAGCTTTATTGAAGTAATTGTTTAATAATTCATTTGCTTATTACTATTAGAGGATGTGTGCTGCTCTTTAAAGGTTGGGAGTGTGAAGTTAGCTAATTACAGGCCTGGCTGCAACGATGACTATTTCAAGTAATATTTCATAGTCATTGAATACATTTTTTTTGTTTAAAATCCAAATTTCACACTGATTTTTGTCTCTTCTGTTGATATATAGTAGCTTGTCTATATTGGTTATCACCTGCCTCAAAATACATAGTTTCAAATACATTTGTTTAAATTAATGTTTTATTTCATCCATTAGTGTAATGCATTGATTTCTCTATACAATGATGTGACATACTATTTCAAATTTACCAGACATGAGGGAAATTTGCAGTATAGGTATCGCTGATTTTTACCCCATATTGGATTGGAAGTGAAATCAGTGGTATCGTGCATCGCTACCTTGAGAATAGACGACCTTACTTCAGAAATAAAAGCCAGCAGACGTGTGGTTGACTGACGTTTTGTCTCCTAGCATGCAAGTCAAGGGGCTCAAACCTGCGGGTGCACTTTAAGGTGAGATTGATCCACTAGGTCCATTGGTAAGGTCACATGACTTTACATACATTACTAAGATGACATGGCTTGTTTGCATTCAAGTTGAATGAATGCAGATTTCAAAATAAGTGTACATGTAGTAGCATAGTCGTGTGATTAGCGTGGTGTCTTGTTGCGCAGAACACCCGTGAGACGGCCCAGGCTATCAAGGGCATGCACATCCGCAAGGCCAACAAGTACCTGAGAGATGTCATTGTCAAGCACCAGTGCGTCCCCTTCCGCCGCTACAACGGCGGCGTGGGCAGGTGCGCTCAGGTGAGTGGGCACTGTGGGTGAAGTTAGTGAGGAGCGGCTGCTGTGATGACCATCTTAGGACACCTTTGGATTCATGATGAAACTAAACAGTTAGTCTGAGCGGCCGCTTGCTCTGACAGGAAGTGTGCTTTGGGCTGGTGTGACTGCTCGTGTCTTGCAGGCCAAACAGTTTGGCTGGACGCAGGGGCGTTGGCCCAAAAAGAGTGCAGAGTTTTTGCTGCACATGCTCAAAAATGCAGAGAGCAACGCTGAGCTCAAGGTGAGTATTATATTCACGCGCGCGTAAAAACTGCAACTCTGGTTCGGAGCGACTTTCCTGAGCGGACCACGGCGGGCTAGTGTGATGTAATGATGGCCGCCGTTTTCAGGGTCTGGACGTGGACTCTCTGGTCATCGAGCACATTCAAGTCAACAAGGCGCCAAAGATGAGGCGACGTACATACCGCGCGCACGGCCGCATCAACCCGTACATGAGCTCGCCGTGCCACATCGAGATGATCCTCACAGAGAAGGAGCAGATTGTTCCCAAACCAGAGGAGGAGGTGACCCAGAAGAAGAAGGTAGGAGTGCAGTGAGGGGCGGGCTAGTGCTTTGGTGTTGCTGCTGTGATGACTACTTAGGACACCTTTGGACCAACCATGAAAATACTTAAATTTCTGAGCGCCGTCCACAAAGACCACCCTGGCTGCCAACACACCGCCATGTTTACGTGTTGTGTTTTGTGTGTGCAGGTTTCACAGAAGAAGCTGAAGAAGCAGAAGCTGATGGCGCGTGAATAACTTAAAATAAAATCAACTTGTCATCGGGACACTGTGTGCTCTTTATTCACACGTGCTCGCCATCGCACTCAGGTTGGTGCACGTAAGTCTTTTCTCTCCTTTTGCGAGAAGCAGCTCTTACCTTAAAAGGATAGTCAACAGTGACTTCACCACTTGGTCGTGGTCTGATTGGATTTCGGTGATGAGGAAAGGCGTTCTAGGTAGTTGCTGGGGCCACTCAAGTGAAGTTTGGTCTTGCAAAACGATAAGCGTTCAACAATTAGCATCACTAAAGAGAGACCGTCCATTATGTGGATGAAGGGCCGTCTTTCAACTATAAACGTCATATCTGGTTATGTAAGATACACCACAGTGGTTCCCAAACTTTTTCCAGTGGCGTACCCCTTTAGACAAACCCCTTTACTCACATACTTTAACATTTTGATTAAGTTTGACAAGAGCACTGATAATCAGCTTACATTTTATTCCAGTCTGATGTTGGACTTCTTCCCTTTTGAATTTGTGCATTTCTATTTTTTGCTACCCACAGTGGTTGGTTTATATCTGCATATTCATTTCATGCCAAATTGAAAGGGATGTTAATCAAAACAAAGCAATTTCCCATGTAAAAAATACAATCAACCAAAAAGAATGCTCTCGGCGGCAGGTTTTCACCGCTGCGCCATGGGGATTGGAACCCGGATATAAATGAAATCTTAAAGATGACACTCTTAATAGACAAAATTGTTCATGTGTTGCATACACAGCAACAACCCAACTTCCTTCTGTGGCGTTGATGTTTGTAATTGTTAGGGTGTGACTTGTTTTTCATTTTGATGCACGTACGCCCGTACTCCACTTTGGGAATCTAGGAAGTAGATGACAACTGGCAATTTGCACGGTAGGCATGCCAACCCAGAGCAAAACTTTTAGAAGCATACAAATAAAACTGCACTTTTTCAGATACTTTGAGCACATTCTCTTGCTGCAGCTTATATGATGCAGCTAATAAGTGGTCACGTTCTGGACAAGCATCGCCCTCGGCGATGGTGAAAGGTGTAAGGCGGACTTTGCAGTAAGGTGTACTACCATATGTGACCAGTAGATGTAGGTGTATCCTCAGTAAAGTTGAGCAAACGTCAGATCTGGTATTCTGGCATGAGAACATGGCGGCACACCAGGGCTGCTCCAAGACTGTCCCAACTACAGTGCGCCTTGCTGGGCCACGCCAGGTTCTCCATCTCCTCCATATCCTGGTTCCCCTGACCCACTTGGAGAGAGTGTCTTACCACCGTGCACCTTGCAGGGCAAAGTTCCATGTTCATCTTCCATGGCAAGCTCTGGTCTTTGAAAGAAGGATAAAGACCGCAATGACAGCACAACTTCTGTGGTGGGCTACTGTGTGTGTGTGTGTGTGTGTGTGTATAGAGTATATCCGGGTCTCTACATGGAAAGCGGCAGTGCTGTCGGACAATTCCCTTTGCTTTGCATTCAATGGCGGCTAATAGAAGCGTGTATTAGCATGATGTGATATTACATCATGAATGTTGCTGGCGGAATGGCTAGTAGATGAATCAGCCTGTGATTTGTGCCCAACGGGGGCAGGGTGTGTAAAAGCTCAGTGCCAAGCGCAGAGATTTACCTTTTTAATAGCGCCTGTCCCACACTGGAATCAATGTGTAATGTTTTTATGCTTGGCCCCAACCATGCAGTCATAAGCGCCTTAATCAGTCCACATACAGTACATGCATGACTAACTACCCTCTACACAATACAGCTACACACTCAAATACTTCATATTCCCATTGAATACTATTTTGCCATATTGAATGTCCTTACGGAATACTCCGCCCAATGCAAAGCTGTCACTTCCAGGAAATGAAAATCAATGTCGTCCATCTTCTCTCCTTTTAGTAAGGTGAATTGCAACCAGCAATTGTAACGCTGGATGGAGCGTTATCAGCCACATTTGCATCTATTCGCTTTCTACACGCACACACATCAGGAATGAATGAATGCATTTTTGTCCAAATCTCACATGTGACCACCCTGTTGCTTTCTTTGCTAGGCGTGTCTTAAGTGGAAGTACATCAGGGGGCCTGAAGCGTTTTCCAGCAAGGCTCACATGCTGCAAAATGATAGAATGCAGGATCTGATGTTTTGTAAAGATACGCGCAGAAGGTATATGTATAGAAAAAGTCCTCATATTCTGACTTGATTCTGGTAAGACATTTGGTGTGATTTTGTTCTTGTGTCTAAATGTAATCTCGTGTGTGTTCACAGGACCACGCTTATGACGCCCCAGCAAGACTCCCACCCTACCCCATTCTCTCATTTCGTTCTTTTCTCCTTTTCTCTAGTACTTGAAGTGTACTTGTAGAAATGTTACATGAAAGAGTTTAAAGTTGACAAGCAAACCTGCTGCACCTTTATCCTGATCTGCACCAATATAGACGAACGAGCATTGATGGTTCAGTCCATTAATAGTGTCGGTGACGTACGTGACCAGCAGGTGGCGCCACGCCCCCACACGTTGCTGCTGCTGCTGCTGCTGCTGCTGCTGAGGAGGAGCAGGAAGTCTTTAGAAGAGAGTAAAAGTGAAAATGTTGTGTGCTTCTTGCGTTTCTTCTTTATTATTATGATGCTGATTAACAAGCAGAAGGAGCCGGACTCGGCCAATAGGGAGGCAGGCCTCCGCTCGGGCCTGCTGGCGTCACACTCCGACGCTCCAATCAGCGCAGAGGTGTCAAACTTGGCCCCGCTGGCTGCGGGACGTCGGAACCAGAAGATCCACTTGCAGACTGGCAACTTGTTGAAGCACGCCGAGCGGGACCGATCCACCCCCCAATCCCCCCCCCACACACATCCCAGCGCTGACATGGACTGCTAGAAGAGGATCGTCGTCCGAATCCGGACCAGGGTGATGTTAGCGCTGGGTCCAATGGATGGGTCCCGACAGAGCAGCTTCCTCCTGAGCACCCCCCCTCTGGTGGCTCTGCACAGCATGGCCGACATGAAGACCCCCCAGTACCCGGCCTACCCTCTGTCCTCCGCCGGGCCCACTTCGTCCACCTCCCCGACCACCAGCTCGCCCAACCCGGGCGGCATGGCGGCTTCTTCCCCAGGCCTCAAGTCCTCGTCCGGACTGTCCTCGGGTCTCGGCTCCCCGCAGCTGTGCTCCTCCGCGACCCCCCACGGCATCAACGACATCCTCAACCGGCCCTCGGCCTCGGCGGGGGTCCTGAGCGCCCTGCAGCCCCGCTTCAGTAGCCTCAGCCCGCCGCCGCCGCCGCCGCCGCCGCCGCCGCCCGGACTCTTCTTCACCCCCGCAGCCGCTGCCGCCGTGTCCCGCTACCCCAAACCCCTCACCGAACTCCAGGGCCGGACCCCAATTTTCTGGCCGGGGGTCATGCAGAGTCCACACTGGAGGGACGCGCGTTTCTCGTGCTCGCCCCGTGAGTGTGTGTGTGTGTGTGTGCGTGCGTGCGTGCGTGTAATTAGTAACGGTGATGTGTTGTTGTGTTCCAGAGCAGAGTTGTGTTTTGGACAAAGACGGAAAACGAAAACACACCCGACCAACTTTCTCCGGACAGCAAATCTTTGCTCTGGAAAAAACTTTTGAACAAACCAAATATTTGGCGGGACCGGAGAGGGCGCGACTCGCCTTCTCCCTCGGCATGACGGAGAGCCAGGTCAAGGTACACGCACACACACACACACACACACACACACACACACACACTTTTATATTCTCTGTACTTTTTATCATCATCATTTCTAAACCGCTTTCAATTTCTAATGGCGATGCTTTTATTCCCATGTGTTATCATAATTAGTCCTATCAAATGATACCGCTTGAATCATTCCAAATGATACTTTTATTCACAGCTTATAAAATGATACATTTCTTCGTAAATCATCCTTTTAAATGACACTTTAATTCTTAACTCATCATTCCAAATGATACTTGTGTTCACATTTATTATCATAACAAATGATAATACTTTAATTCTTAACTCATCATTCCAAATGATACTTGTGTTCACATTTATTATCATATCAAATGATAATTAATTCTTTGTATTGTATGCTTGTATTCTTACATCCCATCAAACGATACGTTCACAGTTGCAAACATTTTAAATGATACTTTCATTCACATTATCATCATCAAATGATAACACTTTCATTTATATTTCTCATCATCATTTTAAATGATACTTTTATTCTTAAATCGTATCAAATGATACTTTTGTTGATATTTCTAAACCCCTTTTCTTTTATTCACTTTTTAACCATCATATCAAATGATGACACTTTTATTCAGAGTTATTATCCTAGCAAACTATACGTTTATTCATATTTCCAATCATTTGAGGTGAAGATTTTATTCATATTTCGGATGATCAGGATTTGCTCTTCTTTTTTAGGATGTGAAAGCATCTGTCATTTGGAAAGTGATGGTTATTATTTTACAATCACAGGAATTTCAGCTCGAGGATTTGAAATACTTATTATTTTTGNTCAACCAAAAAGAATGCTCTCGGCGGCAGGTTTTCACCGCTGCGCCATGGGGATTGGAACCCGGATATAAATGAAATCTTAAAGATGACACTCTTAATAGACAAAATTGTTCATGTGTTGCATACACAGCAACAACCCAACTTCCTTCTGTGGCGTTGATGTTTGTAATTGTTAGGGTGTGACTTGTTTTTCATTTTGATGCACGTACGCCCGTACTCCACTTTGGGAATCTAGGAAGTAGATGACAACTGGCAATTTGCACGGTAGGCATGCCAACCCAGAGCAAAACTTTTAGAAGCATACAAATAAAACTGCACTTTTTCAGATACTTTGAGCACATTCTCTTGCTGCAGCTTATATGATGCAGCTAATAAGTGGTCACGTTCTGGACAAGCATCGCCCTCGGCGATGGTGAAAGGTGTAAGGCGGACTTTGCAGTAAGGTGTACTACCATATGTGACCAGTAGATGTAGGTGTATCCTCAGTAAAGTTGAGCAAACGTCAGATCTGGTATTCTGGCATGAGAACATGGCGGCACACCAGGGCTGCTCCAAGACTGTCCCAACTACAGTGCGCCTTGCTGGGCCACGCCAGGTTCTCCATCTCCTCCATATCCTGGTTCCCCTGACCCACTTGGAGAGAGTGTCTTACCACCGTGCACCTTGCAGGGCAAAGTTCCATGTTCATCTTCCATGGCAAGCTCTGGTCTTTGAAAGAAGGATAAAGACCGCAATGACAGCACAACTTCTGTGGTGGGCTACTGTGTGTGTGTGTGTGTGTGTGTGTATAGAGTATATCCGGGTCTCTACATGGAAAGCGGCAGTGCTGTCGGACAATTCCCTTTGCTTTGCATTCAATGGCGGCTAATAGAAGCGTGTATTAGCATGATGTGATATTACATCATGAATGTTGCTGGCGGAATGGCTAGTAGATGAATCAGCCTGTGATTTGTGCCCAACGGGGGCAGGGTGTGTAAAAGCTCAGTGCCAAGCGCAGAGATTTACCTTTTTAATAGCGCCTGTCCCACACTGGAATCAATGTGTAATGTTTTTATGCTTGGCCCCAACCATGCAGTCATAAGCGCCTTAATCAGTCCACATACAGTACATGCATGACTAACTACCCTCTACACAATACAGCTACACACTCAAATACTTCATATTCCCATTGAATACTATTTTGCCATATTGAATGTCCTTACGGAATACTCCGCCCAATGCAAAGCTGTCACTTCCAGGAAATGAAAATCAATGTCGTCCATCTTCTCTCCTTTTAGTAAGGTGAATTGCAACCAGCAATTGTAACGCTGGATGGAGCGTTATCAGCCACATTTGCATCTATTCGCTTTCTACACGCACACACATCAGGAATGAATGAATGCATTTTTGTCCAAATCTCACATGTGACCACCCTGTTGCTTTCTTTGCTAGGCGTGTCTTAAGTGGAAGTACATCAGGGGGCCTGAAGCGTTTTCCAGCAAGGCTCACATGCTGCAAAATGATAGAATGCAGGATCTGATGTTTTGTAAAGATACGCGCAGAAGGTATATGTATAGAAAAAGTCCTCATATTCTGACTTGATTCTGGTAAGACATTTGGTGTGATTTTGTTCTTGTGTCTAAATGTAATCTCGTGTGTGTTCACAGGACCACGCTTATGACGCCCCAGCAAGACTCCCACCCTACCCCATTCTCTCATTTCGTTCTTTTCTCCTTTTCTCTAGTACTTGAAGTGTACTTGTAGAAATGTTACATGAAAGAGTTTAAAGTTGACAAGCAAACCTGCTGCACCTTTATCCTGATCTGCACCAATATAGACGAACGAGCATTGATGGTTCAGTCCATTAATAGTGTCGGTGACGTACGTGACCAGCAGGTGGCGCCACGCCCCCACACGTTGCTGCTGCTGCTGCTGCTGCTGCTGCTGAGGAGGAGCAGGAAGTCTTTAGAAGAGAGTAAAAGTGAAAATGTTGTGTGCTTCTTGCGTTTCTTCTTTATTATTATGATGCTGATTAACAAGCAGAAGGAGCCGGACTCGGCCAATAGGGAGGCAGGCCTCCGCTCGGGCCTGCTGGCGTCACACTCCGACGCTCCAATCAGCGCAGAGGTGTCAAACTTGGCCCCGCTGGCTGCGGGACGTCGGAACCAGAAGATCCACTTGCAGACTGGCAACTTGTTGAAGCACGCCGAGCGGGACCGATCCACCCCCCAATCCCCCCCCCACACACATCCCAGCGCTGACATGGACTGCTAGAAGAGGATCGTCGTCCGAATCCGGACCAGGGTGATGTTAGCGCTGGGTCCAATGGATGGGTCCCGACAGAGCAGCTTCCTCCTGAGCACCCCCCCTCTGGTGGCTCTGCACAGCATGGCCGACATGAAGACCCCCCAGTACCCGGCCTACCCTCTGTCCTCCGCCGGGCCCACTTCGTCCACCTCCCCGACCACCAGCTCGCCCAACCCGGGCGGCATGGCGGCTTCTTCCCCAGGCCTCAAGTCCTCGTCCGGACTGTCCTCGGGTCTCGGCTCCCCGCAGCTGTGCTCCTCCGCGACCCCCCACGGCATCAACGACATCCTCAACCGGCCCTCGGCCTCGGCGGGGGTCCTGAGCGCCCTGCAGCCCCGCTTCAGTAGCCTCAGCCCGCCGCCGCCGCCGCCGCCGCCGCCGCCGCCCGGACTCTTCTTCACCCCCGCAGCCGCTGCCGCCGTGTCCCGCTACCCCAAACCCCTCACCGAACTCCAGGGCCGGACCCCAATTTTCTGGCCGGGGGTCATGCAGAGTCCACACTGGAGGGACGCGCGTTTCTCGTGCTCGCCCCGTGAGTGTGTGTGTGTGTGTGTGCGTGCGTGCGTGCGTGTAATTAGTAACGGTGATGTGTTGTTGTGTTCCAGAGCAGAGTTGTGTTTTGGACAAAGACGGAAAACGAAAACACACCCGACCAACTTTCTCCGGACAGCAAATCTTTGCTCTGGAAAAAACTTTTGAACAAACCAAATATTTGGCGGGACCGGAGAGGGCGCGACTCGCCTTCTCCCTCGGCATGACGGAGAGCCAGGTCAAGGTACACGCACACACACACACACACACACACACACACACACACACTTTTATATTCTCTGTACTTTTTATCATCATCATTTCTAAACCGCTTTCAATTTCTAATGGCGATGCTTTTATTCCCATGTGTTATCATAATTAGTCCTATCAAATGATACCGCTTGAATCATTCCAAATGATACTTTTATTCACAGCTTATAAAATGATACATTTCTTCGTAAATCATCCTTTTAAATGACACTTTAATTCTTAACTCATCATTCCAAATGATACTTGTGTTCACATTTATTATCATAACAAATGATAATACTTTAATTCTTAACTCATCATTCCAAATGATACTTGTGTTCACATTTATTATCATAACAAATGATAATTAATTCTTTGTATTGTATGCTTGTATTCTTACATCCCATCAAACGATACGTTCACAGTTGCAAACATTTTAAATGATACTTTCATTCACATTATCATCATCAAATGATAACACTTTCATTTATATTTCTCATCATCATTTTAAATGATACTTTTATTCTTAAATCGTATCAAATGATACTTTTGTTGATATTTCTAAACCCCTTTTCTTTTATTCATTTTTTAACCATCATATCAAATGATGACACTTTTATTCAGAGTTATTATCCTAGTAAACTATACGTTTATTCATATTTCCAATCATTTGAGGTGAAGATTTTATTCATATTTCGGATGATCAGGATTTGCTCTTCTTTTTTAGGATGTGAAAGCATCTGTCATTTGGAAAGTGATGGTTATTATTTTACAATCACAGGAATTTCAGCTCGAGGATTTGAAATACTTATTATTTTTTTATTAATATTCTTATTTACGGTAAAAAAAAATCACTTTGAGATTGATTGACATTTATTTTCAACTTAGAAAAGCAATGATGCTACTTTTATTATTCATGACATTAATCAGCATTTGAAGCTGATATTTGAAAGTGATGACATGTACTATTATTATTATTATTATTATTATTATTATTATTGATGACAAATGCTTTGAACCTGCGCTGCATTCTTTTCAACTTTGGGAGTGATCATCATGTGGTGTCAATTGAAAGCAGTTTTTTAAATGATAAAATGACGTCACTTCACAAATGATGATTTAGAAACACCTTGATTATGAATTATTTCCCCCCACCAACCACGTGCTTGCATTATGTCATGATGATAATGTATGATTAAAAGATAATCGTACATGATTTCGTGATTATGACGTTTTGCCCTCATAGCTGTCGTTTTATTATTTTATTTGAAATCCGCCGAAAGGATTGCTTTTTTTCTTATTTTAGAAATATAAATATATAATAGTAATAATAATACTAGGAATCAAGAAAGCTGCTAAGACACCATCAGCAAAAAAGAATGCAATCAAACATAATCGGTCGTTGCGTGTGCGCGTGCAGGTGTGGTTCCAGAACCGCCGGACCAAATGGCGCAAGAAGCACGCGGCCGAGATGGCCTCCGCCAAGAAGAAGCACGACTCCGAGACGCAGCGGTTAAAGGTGAGTTCGGACCCGGACCCGGACGAGGACGAGGACTACGACAAACCCCTGGACCCGGACCACGACCACCTGGACCTGCTCCACAAACACGCGCTCGCGCGCACGCCCGATCACGACAGCTCGTGAAGGTGCTTTTTCTTGGCCCCCTCGTGCAGCTTTTTGGCGGGAGGGTTCGGCTGTAAATAGGAAGGGAGCAGAAAGTCTTTTGACTTTGATTGACGTGACTTTGCTTTTTAGACGAAAAGGACCCGGCAAGCGTCACGTGAGTGCCGAAGGACTTTGCTCAGTAAACTGTTTACGACCACGACGACGATGTTGTAAAGATTTGCTGTGAAATTAAACACAAGTGTCGCCAGTGCTTGGAGTCTTGGGACGTTCATCCCCCTCGCCGAGAGAGTTCCACTTCCGGTTCAGCGCGAGCACCTGTTGGCGTGCACGTGACAGCTGATGAACGGGGGTCGCGGCCTCCGCTGGGCTTGGCGCGGGGGCGGGGCTAAGTAATGAGGGGGACTGTGAAAGGTCAGCGTGGTCTTTTGTGCGCCGGGACGTTATTAGCGTTAGCAATAAGCTGTTAGCGTAGCAAAGTGCTGGCGTAATAACCTCCTCAATCATATCTTAAAAGTCACGTCGGCGGCGCCGTAACTCATCTCTATGCTAATACGCTGGCGGCCATGACGCTTTTATTAAATGGAGGAAGCGGCGAGGGCGCCGGGCCTTTGGCACAGACAGGAAATGACAGCTTCATCAGATGCTATGCTAATGCTAATGTCGGACCCCCACCGTGACATCACGCCATCGATCGAGCCGTCTCGTTGTATCGATTACGCGAGGTGGACGCTCTCCTGCGATTGGCCGCCGTTTTGGAGCACCGACCTCTGGCCTTTGAGCGTGGTCACGGGGGGGTCACGGGAATGACTGGATCAATACCGGCCCGCTCCTAAGTGCTCCGCCCACACCTGCGACCACCTGACCGTGGGACCACGCTCGCCACCGGCCGCCTGACCTTCACGTCATGTGACCGCCGCTATCGGCCCCATCTCAGCGTGACCCGGCACCACGGGGACCTTGTCCAACGTGGCCCGACAACCTTCTTACTGTGCGCACACACACACACACACACACACACACCATTGGAGCGCGTTGCAGCCTGCACGTGCACCCCAACTTTTTCCATGCTGGAAACACGGACCATTATTTTTCCAGTACCACAATTATTTCCCACAGTTTTTGCATGTTTACAAACGGTGACTTCTCCCACTTTGTTGCACGGTCCATGAAGGCAGCATGCAATCTGTCGCATGCTGCGCAGACACGACTAGATGCTACTTTTGAGTTTTTTTTCTTCCGCCTTGTATTTGCTCCTAAATGCTGCTTCTACCTGGGAATGCATGAAGGTAACATCTCATCACCTGGTTGGGCACTCATGTGCAGATTTGGGAATTCATGACGTATAATCTCCTCTCTGAAAGTCCAGGCTGGAATGGCGGCTCTGCATTTCGTTCCTGTTTTGAGGAATAAAAGAAGAACTATAAAAGTGTTCAAATGAACAAGGAATGAAGAAGTCATTTCAACAGATAAACGTGACCTGAAAAGACAATATTATGAAAAATATCCATATTTTCTTTTGGGAATGATTGATTATGGGGGATATTTTGGTATGGCTCGGCGCATCATGTGAGGGTTGTTCTCCATCCAGGGGGCGGATACCAATGCTTGCCAAAGCAGCTATCTGGTTCCCGGCATTATCAACATGGCGACGTGAGCGCCAGTAGAAGGCAGACAGTGCAGGACGCGTTCTAAACTGTACTCTGCGCGCCAACAAGAAACCCAAAGAGCTTTCATTTTCATTTACCAAAAGAGAACAAATGGAAATTGCCTGTTCCAGACTCAAACTTGCAGGGTAAAAATAAGTTTGCATCCTTTTCAGTTTGGTACCGGGAGGGGAGTAGTGGATTTAGTTCTGGTCCAAAAGGCCACAGTAAGGCCTTCTCTGCCGGACTAAGCACCGCGACTCTAATATTTCTTCCGTGTATTTCACGTCCGTTTCACGTCCATGTAGCAGCCACGGTGCTTCCCGCGCCGTACTTGTACAAATGTTTTGTCCAATCAGCTTTCAGCGTCTAGGTGTTGCCATGTGAATGTAACGTGTCTGCCAGGACCTTGAGAAAGTCAAGTACTGGCCCATACCTACACATCCACACTATTAGCAGTGACGCTGATTCTTTAACCAATCACATTTCACTTTGGCCTCGCATGGCCAGCTGGCATTTTCCTGTCCCCTGATTGGTTGATGAGAGCAAAAGCGCGGAAGAAGTTCCGCCCAACTTGGCAGAAATGTCTGGTGAGTAGATGTATTTGATATTTTGCTCATGTTATCGCATACATATCGATTGTAAACGTTTCCACGTGATGTTGGAGTGTAGAAGTCTGGAGGGGCCTGCTTTAGCACTCGCTGCTAACTTTACAAGCCCCGCCCATCACTAAGCCTGCAACTTCCCACCATCATAGTATGCATCCTACTACCCACCAAACTTTCATTCATTCATCCACACTTTCATTCATTCATCCACACTTTCATTTTTATCTATACATTAATTCATACATTCTTAATTGAGTCATACATTCATACTTTCAGCCATGCAGTTATTTATTAATACATTCATACTTGCGCTCATACAGTCATTAATTTTTAATTAATACAATCATACTTTCATTCATTCATACATTATTTCATGCATACATTCATTCATTCATACATACTCAAGGTAGTCTGCTTTCCTCCCACAAGCATGTTAGCTCTGATGTTTGTCTGCCCTGTGATTGGCTGGCCACCAGTCCAGGGTGTACCCTGCCTCTCGCCCAATGTCAGCTGGGATAGGCTCCAGCATCCCCCACAACCCAAATACTTCATATTACTGTGTGTGTGTGTGTACAGTATATGTGTATATATTTGTATATAAATAAAAGAAAGTAGTGCGTATTAGAACCCCATCCCCAATGGAAAGTGGATGTGCCTGAGAGGCCAGTCTCTTATCACCTTCCATCCCACTGATCAGCCGCTTCCTGTTCTATGGCCGCCCTCACCACCTCTTGATTGACAGCACCGTCGCTCCCTCCAAAAAGAGGCAAAAAGAGAATTGAACGGGGCATCCTACGCTCATTTGCAAGCCGCACTGTTGATGATGTCATCTACGTCAGGTGACTTAGATGACCTTTCACCCCCCACTGCTTTTATTGGGGAGGTGAAAGGTGGTGCGGCATTATGGGATGGACACTAGCTAGCAGGCTAACAAGGTTAAGAAGGCTAAAAGCTTCTCAATGCTTCATTTAGCCAATGAAAGTCATGAGCAGCATTGATCCATGCTAGCCGCAGCAAACATTAGCATCCTCATCCATTTAGTAGCCACTCGTTCCCATGGCAACACCATTTATTTCGTCTACAGACACTTTCATTAGTGCACATACTGCAACTTTACTCACAAAATATACCTCCTAGGTATGCACACCAAATACTGGAATTCCAGTGCTTGCTAACTTTTGCAATGTTAGCAATATTTGGGGGAAAAATTTGTTCTGCTCCAAGTCCCAAATTTGACCTGAACACGCCCCCCCCCCCATGACAAACCATAAAAAGCAGCAAAGTCTCGTCAATTTCCCAAGGAAACAAGCAGGACACCTTGAAAAACAGCACACATCCTGGGAAAACAGCACACATCCTGGGAAAACAGCACGTTGGGTCACCCTGTCGAAACAGCCAACTAGCTCTTACGCTAACTGGGCTAACTAGGACGCTAGTTGCCAGCCAGCCGCTTGCATCACCGGGCTAGCTCGTCACAAACATCGCCCACTGTTAGCATCCACAGCTATTCACCAACATCATCAGGCCAGCTGTTAGCATCACACTAGGGTGTTAGCATCCCTCGGCTAATCGCAAACATCACCCGGCTAACTGTTAGCATCCCCCAGCTAGTCACCAACATCATCAGGCCAGCTGTTAGCATCACACTAGGGTGTTAGCATCCCTCGGCTAATCGCAAACATCACCCGGCTAACTGTTAGCATCCCCCAGCTAGTCACCAACATCATCAGGCCAGCTGTTAGCATCACACTAGGGTGTTAGCATCCCTCGGCTAATCGCAAACATCAGCAAGCTCACTGTTAGCATCGCCCAGCTGGTCACAGCTAGCATCTTGGGCTAAGCGCAGTGTTGCTAGCGCCACAGTAAGTTGGTAGCTATTGGCTGTCCTAGAAGTTGCAAATGGTTGATGTCATAATTTGCATAATTTCCTGTGTACGACTCATTCAGAGGATGTGCAGCCAACCTTCGGAGGGCGTGGCCTCTGGGACTTGGTGAGACGCCGCCATGACTCAGCGTTTCCACGGCTACCAAAGGAGCGGCACAGTCCTGCACGGAGGCAGTTGGGGGTCTTGGGAGTGGGGGGTCTCTTGGGTGTGTGGGTGGGGCATAGTGCGGCGAGTAAAAGTGGTGGTGGTGGGGGGGTCAGAGGTCAGAGCATGTGTGTGTGTGTGAGGGCAATGAATAAATCATGGCTTGTTTGAATAGTGGCGGGAGGAGGCGGGGCAAGCTGTAGTGGGCGGAGCTGGCAGCTGTGCGCACAAAGAAGGCGCACAGATGGCGGCGGAGTTAAAGGAAGCAAAGGAGTCAAGCGGCACGCCATGGCCTCTGACAGGTGGCCTTGATGGGGGCGAGGCCTGTGACAAAGACAGAGTGAGGCAGCTAATTGAAGGCTAATTAAAGCTAATTGTCGTTTAGTCCTGCTTTATTTAGCATCACTCAGCCAGCTAGCTGCTCTGCTACTTAGCTTGTTAGCGTCCTTCTCCTGCGCTACTGTTAGCATTACGGGACACTTATGCTAATGACCGCCCCCCCCACACACACCCAAAGTGGACAATTGCATTTGTGCTGAAGGTTGAAATGGATGAACTAGCGCTAGCCGCTCCGTTAGCAACGTGCTTTTAAGTCAATTAGCCTGGGCCAATGCGATTGTCCTACGCTAACGACGCTCATGGATCTTTGATTAGCCGCCGCAATTGGATTAGAAAAATGGAAATACGCTCACGCCCTCATTTGCATCCGTCACAAGGTTGTCTCAAAGTCAAATAAGCTTTCTCTTTCTGCAAATCAACTTTCTGCTGTGCTATACCTCATTCTACGTACCATCCATCCATATTCCTCATTTCATATGAATAATATTGTCTACATTATTGGGAAGGCTAGCTTGCTGCTAGCCAATCACGCTTGCTTACATGCTTCAGACAGCGTTTGATGAGGTCATCACAGTCCCACAGTCTCTATACGCCATTTTTTCCTAATCTGTTTTCATTACAGCGGAAAAACTCCCATACGGGTATCTACGGATTTTTATGCCGACATCGGGCCAATAATATTCACTTATTATATAAACATGACTCTATATGCATCATTTGTTATGTATATAATACAGTAAATATATTATAGGTAAATATTGTGTATGTCATGTATGTTGTGTAGGTAAAGAAAAGGAAGAAGCGCTAAAAGAGCAATCAGGATGGGAGGGGTGCAGGGTGGCGGCGTCGCCAGGGAGAACCCCCCCCACTCCCAGGGGTCATGCGAGCCACAGATGGGTGGTCGCACGTCTGCTGCGGTGCACGCCCTCCAATTTGTGAGCCATCTTTTCATTAGCGAGCACGCCGCTCACTTGATTAAAGATCAGCCGCCATGACTGTCGCGACACGCCGTCACGTGACCCGCGTTATTAATGGCCGCACTCTCTCCACGAGTCCTCCTGTCGGTCGCCTGTCACCGTGACGACCGCGCCGCACGGCGCAGGCGGGCCCGGCCATCCGTCACTGTCAACCCCCCCAGTGATGAATGGAGCGCGCTTGGGAGTCACGTGACCACAGGAAGACGAAGTTAGCTTAGCATAGCTTAGCATAGTTGCTCCCTCCTCATGAATATGTAAATAAAGCATCTGCCCCCCCACCTGCACTCATCAGGTGCTTATGCACGAAAACAAACATCCTTTCATATCCTCTCATTCATTCATGCATCCTTTCACTCAGCCAGGCTTTCATTTATTCATTATTCCTTTTTTAAATTCATAATTTTAGTCATTCATTCATTCATTCGTTCATTCATCCTTAGTCATCTTTCATCGTTTCATTCACTCTTTCATCCATCCATCCATCCATTTTCTTCCGCTTATCCGAGGTCGGGTCACGGAGGCAGCAAACTAAGCAGAGAAGCTCAGACTTCCCTACTTTGTCCAGCTCTTTTCCTGGCGGATGCCGTGGCGTTCCCGGGCCTGCTGAGAAACATTGTCTCTCGAACATTACTGGGTCTTCCCTGAGGCCTCCTACTGGTCGAACGTGCCCTGATCTTGTCCTTTCGGTCACTACCCAAAGCTCATGACCATAGATGAGGGTAGGAACGTAGATCAACCGGTAAATCGAGAGCTTTGCCTTTCGGCTCAGCTCTCTCTTCACCACGACAGGTCGGTGCAGGTCTGCATCGCTGCAGACGCCGCACCAATCCGCCTGTCCATCTCGCGTTCCAACCTTCCCTCGCTCGTGAACAAGACCCCGAGGTACTTAAACTCCTCCACTTGAGGCAGGACCTCATCCCCGACCTGGAGATGGCACTCCATGGACTCAGATTTGGAGGTGCTGATTCTCATCCCAGCCGCTTCACAGCTGCGAACCAATCCAGTGAGAGTTGAAGGTCACTGCTCGATGAAGCCAACAGGACCACATCATCTGCAAAAAGCAGAGACCGAAGCCTGTGGCCACCAAACTGAAACCCCTCAACGCCCTGGCTGCGCCTAGAAGTTCTGTCCATAAAAGTAATGAACAGAATCGGTGACAAAGGACAGCCCTGGCGGAGTCCAACACTTACTGGAAACGGGTCCAACATATTGCCGGCAATGCAAAACAAACTCTGACACCGGTCATACAGGGAACAAACCTCCTGTAGTAGGTGGTCCGATACCCCATATTCTCGGAGCACTCCCCACAGTATTCCCCGAGGAACCCGATCGAATGTCTTCTCCAAGTCCACAAAACACATGACTGGTCGTTCAAACTCCCATGCACCCTGAAGGACCCTGCTGAGAGTATAGAGTTGGTCCACAGTTCCACGACCAGGACAAAAAACACACTGCTCCTCCTGAATCCGAGATTCGACTATCCGGCGGATCCTCCTCCCCAGAACCCCCGAATAGACCTTACCGGGAAAGCTGAGGTGTGTGATCCACGATAAGTAGAACACACCCTCCAGTCCCCCTTCTTGAAAAGTGGGAACACCGCCCCGGTCTGCCAGTCCAGGGGCACCGACCCCGATGTCCACGTGATGCTGCAGAGTCGTGTCAACGAAGACACGCCCCAGCATCCAGGGCCTTAAGGAACTCTGGGCGGATCTCATCCACCCCCGGGGCCTTGCCTCCAAGGAGCTTTTTGACCACCTCGGTAACCTCAGCCCCAGAGATAGGAGAACCCGCCTCAGAGTCCCCAGGCACTGCTTCCATGTTGGAAGACGTGTCGGTGGGATTAAGGAGGTCTTCAAAGTATTCCCTCCACCGGTCCACAACATCTCGAGTTGAGTTCAGCAGCACACCATCCCCACCATACACTGTGTTGATTGTGCACTGCTTCCCCCTCCTGAGGCAGATGGTGGTCCAGAATCTCTTTGAAGCCATCCGGAAGTCGTTTTCCATGGCCTCTCCGAATTCCTCCAGTGTCTGGGTTTTTGCCTCAGTGACTGCAAGAGCTGCAGACTGCTTGGCTTGCCAGTACCTGTCAACTGCCTCCAGAATCCCCTGGGCCAAAAGGGCCTGATAGGACTTTTTCTTCAGCTTGACCGCATCCCTCACCACTAGTGTCCACCAACATGTTCTGGAATTATCGCCACAAGCGGCACCGACCACCTTACAGCCACAGCTCTGATCAGCTGCATTGACAATGGAGGCACAAAACATCGTCTAGTCGGACTCAATGTCCGCTGCCTCCCTCGGAACATGGTCAAAGTTCTCCCGGAGGTGGGAGTTAAAACTCCTTCTAACAGGAGACTCTGGCAGATGTTCCCAGCAGACCCTCACAATGCGTTTGGGTCTGCCAGGTCTGACCGCCATCCTCCCCCACCATTAGAACCAACTCACCACCAGGTGGTGATCGGTTGACAGCTCCGCCCCTCTCTCTTCACCCGAGTGTCCAAAACATGTGGCCGGAAATCCGACGACACAACCACAAAGGCAATCATCAAACTGCGGCCCAGGGTGTCCTGGTGCCAAGTGCACATGTGGACACCCTTATGCTTGAACATGGTGTTCGTTTTTGACAATCCATGACGAGCACAGAAGTCCATTAACAAGACACTGCTCGGGTTAAGATCAGGGGGGCCGTTCCTCCTAATCACACCTCTTCAGGTCTCACTGCCGCTGCCACCATGAGCGTTGAAGTCACCCAGCAGAACAAGGGAATCCCCCGAAGGAGCACGCTCTAGTACTTCCTCTAAGGACTACAAAAAGTGCGTGTATTCTGAACTGCTGTTTGGTGCATAAGCGCAAACAACAGTCAGGCCCGTCCCCCCACTCCAAGGCGTAGGGAAACTACCCTCTTGTTTACCGTGTTAAACTCCAACGTGCAGGCTTGGAGCCGGGGAGCAACTGGAATTGCCACCCCTGCCCGTCGCCTCTCATTGTTGGCAACACCAGAGTGGAATGAAGTCCAGCCCCTCTTGAGAGGACTGGTTCCAGAGCCCTTGCTGTGCGTTGGGGTGAGTCCAACTATATCTAGCCGGAATTTCTCCACCTCACGCACCACCTTTTTCGGGCTGTGCCCAACCGAGCCCCATGGGTGCAGGCCCGGCCACCAGACGCTCACCCTCGTGCCCCACCTCCAGGCCTGGCTCCAGAGGGGGGCCCCGGTGACCTGCATCCAGGCGAGGGAAAACGAAGTCCTTTGTTCTTGTGCATCATTGGGGTCTATTGGGCCACTCTCTGTCTGGTCCCTCCCCTAAGACCTGTTTGTGAAGGGTGACCCTACCAGGGGCATGACAGCCCCCGACATCTTAGCTCCTGGGATCATTGGGACACGCAAACTCCTCCACCACAATAAGGTGGTGACTCTTTCATCGTTTCATTCACTCATTCATCTTTTCATTATTTATTTCACTCATTCATTTATTTAGTCATCTTTCATCGTTTTATTCACTCATTCATCCTTATAATCATCGTTCCGTTTAGTCATGCTTTCATTCATTCTTCAATTCAACCTTTTATTCCTTCATCATTTCATTCATCTTCAGTCATCCTTTCATTCAGCCACACTTTCATTCATTCCTTCTTTCATTCTTCCTTTTTTCATTTATCCTTTTAATCATCCTTTCATTCAGTCATCCATTCATTCATCATTTTTCTTTTTGTAATTAATAATTTTAGTCATCCTTTCATTCAGTAATTCATTCATTCTTTCATTCTTCCTTTCATTCATTCATCCATTTAGTCATCCTTATATTCAGTCGTTCATTCATCTTTTTGTTTTTTTCTTTTTTCTATTCATCATTTTAGTCATCCTTTCATTCAGCCATTCATTTGTTCATTCTTCCATTTTTCCTTTCATTCATTCATCCATTTAATCATCCTTTCATTCAGTAATTCATTCATCCTTTCATTCTTCTTTCACTTCATAATTTGGATTGTAGATGTGAGAGTGGTCTGCACGGTTGTGGTAGGACACATTGCGGCTGTGTATTAACTGGCCTTAGGGAAGCATGTACAGATGAAACAAAAGGGGTCCCAGGATTGACCCCTGGCGAACCCCACCGGTCACAGCCGTTTGGTCTGAGACACAGTTACCATTTCCCACAAAATACCCACTTTTCTAACCTCTGTAATGAGATCACATGGGCAACTGTGTCAAAGGCAGCACTCGGGTCTATCAGAAGTAAACTAAGACCTTGCCTGCATCTGTTCAGACAGATATCGTTTGTCATCTTGATCGGAGCTGTCCCGTGCTGTGGTGGGCTCTAAATCCTGAGTGGAACGTATCAAATACTTTGTTAGACAGGAGAAAGTCTTTCCCCAACAATGGCAGGTTTGGCCTGAAGTGCTCAAGTAGAGATCAAGCAGATGAGGGAACGGCTGAGCACAGAGTAATATTGCGGGTGTGCAGCATGTAGATGGGTTCAGACTGCAGATTCTTCCTTTAACTGTTTTGTAGAGGTGTGAACCACTGCAGCCACCTCGCAACAAATCCGAGGTGGACTTGCTGGTGTGTTTTGGATCATTGTCCCGCTGCAGAACCCAAGTTGGTTTCCACTTGAGTTCACCGACCGATCTGTTCTTTTTTTGATATACGCTGTTAGGCCAAATGTAATGGGACACACACGTAGGGTAGCGCAGTGGCTTCCAAAATGTTTTTGCAGTGCCCCCGAGCCCCCTATGTGCATATTGTGGTGTGTGTAGCATATACAATAGTGTGTATAGTACTGCATATAGTGTGTAGAATATAGTGTATATAGTAGTGTGTATAGTACTGCATATAGTGTGTAGAATATAGTGTATATAGTGGTGTGTATAGTACTGCATATAGTGTGTAGAATATAGTGTATATAGTAGTGTGTATATAGTAGTGTGTACGGTACTGCATATAGTGTGTAGAATATAGTGTATATAGTAGTGTGTATATAGTAGTGTGTATAGTACTGCATATAGTGTGTAGAATATAGTGTATATAGTAGTGTGTATAGTACTGCATATAGTGTGTAGAATATAGTGTATATAGTAGTGTGTATATAGTAGTGTGTATAGTACTGCATATAGTGCGTAGAATATAGTGTGTAGTGTGTATAGTGTATATAGTAGTGTGTATAGTACTGCGTATAGTGTGTAGTACATAGTGTGTATAATGTGTGTAGAGTGACGTGTAAAGTATAGTAGGGCATAGTGTGTATAGTACTTCGTATGGTGTGTAATACATAGTGTGTATAATGTGCGTAGAGTGATGTGTATAGTATATATATATATATATATATATATATATGTGTGTATAGTATAGTATAGACTCACAGTTCCTCATGGTCACAGGCCAGCCAATCACAGGGCACCATCCTTTTGTTCATTGAAATTGTCATTTGTTCCTGCATTTTCTGCTGTGTAGCTGGAGCCTATCCCAGTTGACTGCCAGACTGTCAAAAGAAGAATAACAATAATAACAATCTTTGAGTGTGTGATACGTCTGACAATCTTCATCATCATCATCATTCTGTGTGCTGAGCGAAACTTCAATTATTCATCACACACCGCAACCTCTGACCTGCGTCCAACAAGAGCCGTTCCATCCCATAATAAGAATAAACGTCAGATGTTTGCTCACCCTCACGGGGCTGAGCCCGCCTGGGCTCACCGCACGTCAATCACAGCTGGCAGCTAGCTCACAGCGCTAGCGGGTTAGCCCTACAGCGTGTGCGTACTTGCACACACTTTTATACTACACGTGTTCGTACTTGTGACGGAGAATAAACAGACAAACTGCAACTTACCTGTACCCTTACAGCCCTCATGCGTATGCAGGACCTCAGCCCACCCTCCTTGAATCACCACCTCATCACGGTGGAGGACTTTGAGCGCCCGAGCGATCATAGGAGCCATGTTGTCAGGGGCTACGTGCCCCTGGTAGGGTTTCCAAAGGCAAACAGGTTCTGTGTGACAGGCCGGACAAAGGGCGATTCAGAAGACCTACATGCCATCAGGTCCTTGCACAGCCGGCGCAGGAGCCCGGTTCGAATTGCCAGCAGTAAGTCTGGCCTGTTTCCTGTTTCTCTTCTCTATTTGCAGACGATGTGGTCCCGATGGCCTCATGGGGCCGTGACCTTCAGCGATTACTGGCCATGGTTCTCAGTTGGAAACGGGTGGCTGGACTCACCCTAAGAGATAGGGTGATGAGCTCAGTCATCCGGGAGGAGCTCAGAGTAGAGCCCCTGCTCCTCCACATGGAGAGGAGCCAGTTGAGGTGGTTCGGGCATCTAGTCCGGATGTCTCCCTGGTGAGGGGTTCCTGGCATGTCCAGCCAGGAGAAGGCCCCCGGGGTAGACCTAGGACACGCTGGAGGGATTATGTTTCACAGCTGGCCTAGGAACGCCTTGGGGTCCTCCCGGTGGACTTCCCTACTGAGACCTGGATAAGCGGAAGAAAATGGATGGACGAAAAAGTTATAATGAAGGAATAAAATCACAAGAAGAAAGTTAAAATATTTAGAAAACTTCTTTAAAAACAGCAAAACGTGAGGAAAAAATACATACTGGACACCGTAGTTGTGACGGGTGGTGCTGAAAATGCTACATATTGCTAAAGAAAGAGCATTAAAGTGAGACTTGAACTCACCATACAGTTTGCCACCAAGTACGATGTAGTCGGTGCATTTTATTTATTAACTAATTTCTTCCGTCCTGTTTTTTTCTTTCAAAATACTTCAAGGTCTTTTCCTTTAATCGGGGGTGCTTGGTCTCCTAGAACCGAAGCAGTTTTGAAGGCTTCATTGCCTCGTTCTCCGCATATTATGCAGAGCAGGCTTGGCACAGTATGTGGGTATCACCTCCGCGATAAATCCATATTTCAAGAAGGACTCCTGCTATTGTCTCTTTATTGAGCCTCTTCTCCTTTGCGAACAAAGATGTCCGTTTCTTACTCATTTTGCTAGCTTATGGGGACGGGTTACATTTTGGTGCTCAAATGACCGAGACATTTTTCAAAATAGAAGCTCGTTCAGACTCAGATAATACATAAAACATAAATAGTTCATTAATTATTGTGTGACCCGTTATCAAGTGGTCCGCAGCCCGGTACCGGTCCGTGGACGGGTGGTTGGGGACAATTGGCGCACCCCTGAGGGTACGTGTACCCCACTTTGGCTAGGCCATACGTACAGTATTGACATGTAGATGAAGTATGTGGTAAAGAGTGTATATATTTGGGGTGTTTAGTGTGACTTTAGTAAGAGGGGTTGTGTGTGTGCGTGTGTGTGATGAATGTAGCAGATAGAAGAAGAAGAAGAGCAGAGTAATTGTAAAGGAAGTCATATGCATAAAATTAATTAGACGCGAGCGTCAGGCTCATAAATCAGTGGCCGTCAATTGGGGAGGGAAGCTTTGGGGGTGCGCGGCGGTCCCGCTGGGGTTGAAGGAAAAGTGCTGAAGATTCCCGCCTTTCTTCCCAATCAGGAAAGTCATTAGTCATGGTGAAAACAGGAAATGAACTCCTTTGCAGCCTCACTTCCTGCAAATGCTCTTATTTTGGTAGGACAGGCTTCCTTGCTGGGGCATGTACGTTAAGGAGGTGTGACATTATGCGCTACAAAGCGGCGTGGGAACGCGTTGGCGCCCATGAAGATGCTCTTTGTTAGTTCCTGCTGGGAACGCCACTGACCTCCCGACCCCGGTAAGCGTGACATTGGCAGATGACACGCCCCCCTCACAGCGTGTCACTTCCTGTCTGAGACTTTGCAAACACCCGCACCAGCTGATGTGCACGCTGATGCTGCATGTGCACATTGACTTGGTGAGTCTTTTGCATTACAAGCATCATCTGACCCTTCTCAGCGTGTGTGTGTGTGCGTGGCGAGGTGCGGGCTTGGAGGGGGAGGTACGTATGATGTGGGAGGTCCCACCTCCTGCTGCCTTCAGCAGCCATGAGGCATGTCATCAAAGCCTTCAACAGTCTTCTTAAACACACACACATTGCTGACATGAAAGGCTGGCTGGACTTTTATTTTGAAAGTACACTTCCTGCTCCAGTGGGAAGAGAGAAGGGTTTCACAAGAGTGTCCATCCATCCATTTTCTATGCCATTTATCCTCACTACGGTGGCAGGGGTGTGCTGGAGCCTACCCCAGCTGACTTCGAGAGGCGGGACTTTCTGGACTGATGGCCAGCCAGCCAATGGCAGAGCACATACAGTCAAACAAGCATTCAGGCGCATATAGAAATACTTACTATGGAATGTTTACAGTCTGGATGGGATGTGTGTTGGTGCAAAACGCTATAAGCAGCAGTGAGTGACAGCTGATGGCCCCTCCCTCCTGGCATGATCAGGTCAATGTGTCTCGAGGGCCGTCCTTCCTTTTAAGCCGTCACCGCCCCCCTGGGGACGCATGAGTGGGATGGATGTGTCCCCCCCAGCAGGTAATGTACTGAAGGACGGCGGCCATCGCTGTTACGAGAGGCGGAGCAATTAGAGAACATTTGGGTGACACCGGGTCACATGTTTATGATGTCATCGGGGGGCTGTTGGCGGTTGGCGAGTAGCAGTTGATGCCAGCACGTTTGTCTTCTTAGTATTCTGATGGGGGCCGGACATGGCTGTCTTCTCATTGGACATCCCAAAAGAACCTAGAACCTCCACGAGTTTCCGTCCCAAACTTCCAGCGTCCGTGCAATGCAATCATGTACATACAGTATGCATAAAACAATACATCACAAACAGTATATAAGCATCAATACATCATACATACTGTAAGCATATCTAAGCATCAACATATCAAACATAAGCATCAGTACATTTTACATAAACAGTATGTATCAATGCATGTAGTATTATATATAAACAAATATGTAAGCACATACATAAACATATATAAGCATCAATATATTACACATAAGCATTTATGTAAGTATCAATACATGCAGTATCATACATAAACATGCATGTAAGCGCCAACATATGTAGTATGCTCATAACCCTCATGATAAAAACATGTGTCATCAGAAACATGCTGTATATGATATGATGAAAGCAATGCTAACATTACTCTTTTTACAACGCTTACTAGTGCTAATGCTAATGCTAATGCCATATATTTAGCCCCAGATCCCAAAGAACAAAATCCTTACCCACGGTGTCACATGCTGGCTTTTTGATGGACTGACATTTGATTTTTTTCGCAAACGATGATCGCATGCTAATGCTAACGCTAACAGTAGTGACTTGTTGTGTCATGTGACTCTTCATCACAGCGGTGACCCCGATGACAAGACGAGGAACCAATCAGAAGCTGCCTTTGTGTTGTCAATCACACTAATGGCCGCCGAGCAGCGCCGACAACACTTTCTGTCACTTCCTGTCACCGACCAACCAACAGCGACACCTTGTCTGCCCGCCCGCTGGGACTTTACCCCAGTCTCCTCTTGTCACATGACCATACCTCTCACCTACACGCGCACTGCAAGGTCACACGCTACACACTAACATGCGTTAGCATTGCATTAGCATGCACGTTGTAATCAATGCATGTTAGGCGGCCATAAAAACCACAATGAAGACCACAATAAAGATGGCGATAAAGATGGCGTCTTTGTGAGGTGTGAAAGGCGCGCGGCTAACGCGGCTAATTAGCGACAACACGCGTGACATGTCCTTTGTGGCCGAGGGGGCGTGGCCTGCCCTGCCGGCCTGAGATAAACTTGTTGGCCATTAGTGGCTGAGCGCCATGGCGACACGCCACGCCGCCATGGCGACCACATGTCAACATGCTTCATTGTGCTTTTCACAATAAAAGATGAAAAGGGCGCAGCGCGTGGGCGGCGGCGTCCTGCCGAGGGCGCTGTTGACTCTGCTCACGCTCCACCTCCTTCCCGCCTCGCCGCTCGCCGCCTGACGTCAGCCCGCCAGAAGACGTTTATTTTCCCAAGGCGCCACCGCTTTCATGTGTGTGTGTGTGCGCGTGTGTGTGCGCAAGTCCGTTGTGAAGACCAAAGCCAAAGTGAAAATGAAAATAAACATTCTGCTCTACAGCAGCGACAGTCACATGACCAAAACCTGGACCTCACATGTTAGCCTGCCAGGCTAACACTAGCGCACACACACACTGCTGTGTACTTGTGTGTGTGTAACTATGACAACAGCTGCACTGTTACTTTAAGAAGACGCCCCTCTCAGTAGGTCAAAGTTCAGCAGGTCGTCATCAAGCGCTACTTAGTTTAATGGTGGGGTTTAATGTCCTCTTATGGAAATCTTTCATCTTTAATACACGGATTAACGTTAACGACGACTTTCAGCAGCTCCATTTTTATTGGACGTGTCTCAGCGGGGCCGTGTCGGCGGCCATGATGGCGGCCGTAATGAACGCCCCGTCTCTATTTCAACCTTGAAGGGCCGGGCAGAGTGCCACTAATGAAGACGTATGAAGCCTTAATGCAACGCCGCTACCTTTCTTGGCTACTAGCTTAAAAGCTAATCAATCATCTCCTTCATCAACTCAACAAATGTCAACAACTTTACTCTTCAACTCAGCTGCAAGGACACAACTGTGCTAGCACAACCGTGCTAGTGCAACGCTAACACAAAGCTAGCAACATGCTGACACAACACTGGCATCATGCCAGCACTGTTCTAACACAATGCTAGCACAATGCTAACACTACATTGGCACAATGCTAGCACAATGCTAACACTACATTGGCACAATGCTAGCACAATGTGAACAAAGCATTGGTGCAATGCTAGCACGATACTAGCACAATGCTAACACAAAAATAGCATGATGCTTGCCCAACATTAGCACAATGTTAACACAACATTAGCACAACGCTAGCACAACTCCAACACAACCTTAGCACAATAACAGCACAACACCAGCATGATGCTAAAGCAACATTTGCACAATGCTAGCAGAAAACCAGCAATATGCTAAAATAGCTATGCTAGACAATGCTAACACAACATTGGCAGGATGCTAGCACAATGCTAACATAAATTTAGCACAACTGCCAGCACAAGACTAGCACGATGCTAACACAACATTATCACAAGGCTAAAGCAACATTAGCACGATGTCAGCACAACACGAGCATAATGCTAACACAAAACTAGCCCAATGCTAGCATGATGCTAGCATTGGGCTAGTTTTGTGTTAGCATTATGCTCGTGTTGTGCTAACACAAAACTAGCCCAATGCTAGCATGATGCTAAAGTACATTAACACGATGCTAGCAGGCTAATCCATGTGAAAAGCTTACACTTGGCCATTAAGGTGTCAAGTTAGCGATGAGTCAGCACGGCGGCGCAAACGCATGATCAGCAGGCCCTGGAGTGTCATGGCGGCATGCTAGTGCTAATTGAAGCCATTAAGCGCAAGTTTAATTGCCTCCATAAAGACGTTACTATGCAGCGCACGGAGGACGCGGCTACTTTTCAACGCATCATGTGACCATTCGCGCTCGCTGGCTACACCCTAGCTGCAGACGTGAGTGGTCACGTGACCTGCCACAAGTGTAGCTGGAACGGAGGAGAAACCGCATGTCTGATCTCCTGGTCATTGGTGAGCAATAAGACAGGTGGCGAGCAAAGGCGGTCTTAATAGGAGCTGTCCATCAAAGTCAGCGCCGCTGCCGCCACCATGAAGAGGCCGGCGTAATAAACACGAGGGGGAGATAACGGCCGCCGCCTTCGCAGCTTCCTGTCGCAGCAGCTGTTTGTCGTCCTCGTTTGTAACTCTCGCTAACGAGCCGTCTGCCGGCATTTATTGCCTTCCATCTGCACGCCGTTGGAGGCGTCCCAAGACAGGAAGTGTCATGGCCGACAACATGCTTATGAAAGGATGAGCAAGCGGAGGAGCGTCGTGATGTCACGCAATCAATCAATCAATCAATCCAAAAGCACTTAGCTAGCGCTCTAATTCCATTAGCTGCTAGCTCGCTGCTCCTGGGAGACGCCCGCTTCTGGGAAGCTCGGCGGTGACGGGCATTCCTGATTGGCTTGCCGGTCACATGATTGCTTCTTGTTAGCTTGGCGAGCACGTGCGGCAGGTTCACGTCAACTTTCACCTTTGGCGACCTTGCCGGGGAGGACTCGGAGTCGGTTTGAAATGTTAAACGATACGATGTGCGCTGGCTCCGCCCCCTCCGTGCTAACACGGCTAATGCTAGCAGTGCTGCCAATCAATCAGTGCCTCATACCTGAGACTTTTATTGTGGCGAGATGGTGGCTGAAAGTGGTAAAAATGTGTGTGTGTGTAATGTTGGGGATAGGGGTGGGGTTGTGGGGGGGGGCGGTCTGCGATGATGGGATGACCTGGACGCGATCCCGTGGGGCAACATGGCAGACGGCTGATGCTAAACTATTACCATGGTGAAAAAAAAGCAATAAGGTCATAAAAATTGCATCACTGTGGCCGCCCAGTAAATCCGAGGCGTTTGCCGAGCCGGCTGGGGGGGCATGAGGAGAAATACGGGAGCCAGAAACGACTTTGAAGAGCTCATCATCTTCAATCTATTTTTCCTGCAGCGGCCGCATGCCGCCGCATAGCCGCACTTCATTACGGCCGACGGCCGGAGCCCGGGATGCCCCCGCCCCAGCCCCCCTCGGGCCCCCGGGGGCCTGGGGCCGCTTAATACCTCATCAGAGGCTTCATTGAGCGCCTTAAGTCTCCCCATCGATTGCGGCCCCCTCCAAATGAAAAGGCCCGTGTCGTGTCATCTAGACGCTAATGCGCCTCGTCCCAAAGCTTTGTCTTCACTAGGCTCCGCCCCCCCGCCGCCGCGCCACGCCCACACATGAACACTTTTAGATACAAGCTAACCTTGCCTTTACTTTACACACAAACGCTTGTTCACACACACACACACACAATCAGGGAGAGCAGAGGGAGACAGTAGAACACACACACACACAC
>QODF01000181.1:1626281-1642638 GCA_024372805.1 Oostethus manadensis
ACATACACACAAATACATCAAATAGCACATACACTACTACACTACATACACACAAATACATCAAATACTACATACACTACTACACACATGCATGCAAATACATCAAATAGCACATACACTACTACACTACATACATGCAAGTACATCAAATAGCACATACACTACTACACTACATACACACAAATACATCAAATACTACATACACTACACACATACATGCAAGTACAGCACATCAAATAGCACACTCATCCAAATACATCACATAGCATATAAAGTAGAAAAGAAAAAATAAAGAAGTCAGCATAAGTATGACAATGAGTGCATTGAAGTGTCAAAAAGATCACTGTCTATAATTCCAATTCTTTTTCTTAAGTAAGAATGGCAGAATGTGTACATGTAATACACATTCATAATGCGTATTAGTTAGTCTGTACTAACATGTCTTATTTGTTGATAACATCTAATAACATGTATAAATGTGTATTACCACGTATTAATGTGTAATAACACAAACTAATGTGTATCACATATTATTATTACATGTTGTTATGTGTATTAACATCTAGTACACATAATAACACGTGTATTAGGCACATAGCGTGGATTAAGCAGGTTAAAATACCTTCTACTACCTTTTTACGTATTACATGTAATAACATGTATTACTTGTTATTATTACATGTTATTATGTGTATTAACATGTAATACAAATTAATAATGCATATTAGTTAGACTGTATTAACATGTATTACTTGTTGATAACATCTAATAACAAATAAATATACATGTATTACATATTATTACGTGTATTATAATGTATTAATGTGTAATAACATGTGTTAATGTGTATCACATATTATTAATACATGTTATAATGTGTATTAACTTGCAATACACATAATTACACGTGTATTAAGCACATAAAAACGTATATCAATCGGATTCAAATACTTCTCATTAATGTCCTATTAAACATGTGTATTACATGCCATACATGTTATGTTATTATACATGTTATGTGTATTAACATGTAATAACGTATTAACTGTTGATGTTAACATGGTGTATTATTATTGTTTATTAACATGTATTAACCTATATTGATTGTTGATAACAGGTATTAACCTGCATATTGTGTATCACATGTTATAATTGCCTTTTTTTATGTGTATTAACATGCATTATAGTGTAGTAACACATGACAATGTGTGGCAATTCGATCTACAGCCAGCGATGTCACACGAACAAGAAAACAACAATAAATACCAAAACAATAATGTCGCGGGACAATGGCTGCCGGAACCAAATCATTCCTCCTCCCATTGGTCCTACATTTAGGAACACCGTGTCTGCAACCCAATGGAAGCCACATGTATTACATGTTAATAAGGTGTATTAATGAACGCGTATTAACATGTATTACACATTAATAATGTGTATTATTTAACATGTATTAACATGATGCTGGGGCGCACGGTGGATGAAGGGGTAGCATGTTGGCCTCACAGTCAGGAGGTTCTGGGTTCGTATCGCCGTTGGGCATCCATGTGAGGGGTTTGTATGTTCTCCCCGTGCGTGCGTGGGTGTTCTCCGTTCTTTCTCACTAAAGTATATTAACATGCGTCACACATTAACCTATTAAGTGTATAACTAACCTTTATGAAAGTGTATTAACATGTATTACACATTAATAATGTGTATTAATTAACATGTATTAACATGTACTCATGACTATTACGTGTACTACGCTGTGATAATGTCTATTAACATGTGTTACATGTTAACAACATGTATGTACATGTATCCCACGTTAATAACGTGCATTAATTAAGGTGTATTAACGTGTATTATCGTCGGCCATCAACCTCAACACTCATCACTGCCACTGATGCGCACTTTATGTGCCATGTACACACGACTTCACTACTAGTATTACACTACACATACACAAGTACTACTATTAGTGATGCGCCGATACACAGTAGTAAGTGAGGGAGTTGTCGACTGTGTTGACGATGTAGTAAGCGAGGGAGGTCAAGAGGATGCTAAGCTAATGTAGTTGTTGACTGTGTTGACGATGAGCATGCCGCAGGTTGAAAGGTCAATAATGAGTGAGGGGGGGTGAGGGGTGTGTGTATTGATGGATGGGGGTGTTGGGAGACGGCGGACACGTGCTAGCTAGCGCATGATAGCATCTGTCATGGCGGCGGAGGCGAGCGATGTCAAGCGACAGATCTCCTCTGCCAAGCGAGACAATTTCCGGCGGCGTGAGGCGACATTTGTCCACTCGACGGGAGGCGGAAGCACCGTCTCCGGAGGTCGCTCGCTTTCCCGCTACAGGCCCACCCCTCCCTTTTTAATATTTGTTTGGAGCCGTGACTTCCTGTTTGCGTTGCGTCTCATTCATCATGTCGGCGAGCATGTGTCGCCACGGCAACATTTGTTGTTTCCCGTCCTCGTTAGGAACGCTCGTCACCTGCTATCAACTATGCTAGCATGCTAACAGCAGCGCCAGGGAAGGAGTGGGTGCTCTCTGTGGTGTCAGGATCTTTGAAGTTGTGCAGGAAGTGGCCGTAACTGGCGGGCCTGTCGGGCGCCGCCCCCTGACCTGCCGGCGCCGTGGCAACATGATTGCTTTTGTTCTGTCAGGAATATTTAAAGCGTGTTCATAAAGGCGGAGGCGCGGGTCAGGGGCGCTACAGACGGCGCGTGTGGGCCGGGTTAACAAAGCCTCGCTGCCGCCAACCTTCTGTAATGGAGGGGGGGGTCACACGGGGCACCTTCAATTTCCACTCCCAGCCCGGGAAAATGAAAACACGTCATTTGCACAAATCTGAATAATTCACTCAGCCGCACTGATGAAAATATGTTGGCCGGGATAAAGGACGCCCCCCCCATTACATTAGCACCCCCCCGCGCCCCGGCGGTAATGACGGCTAATGATGATCCTCACGTGAGAGCGTCTTCCTCGCCACTTCCTGCCAAACATTCAACTCATCGCCAAGGAATTAACATCAAAAATCACTCTGCACCACCAAGGTGGGGGGCTGGGGGGTTGGGGGCACACTCACCTGCAGGGGACACAACACAGCTCCAGGGGGGGGGGGAATCAGGCCGCCGCCCTCTATGCAAATCCAACAATCATGTTCCAGCAAGTCAAATGAATACTTTTGCGTGTAGTAGAATCCCATTGAGCTGCATTAAAACATCATCCATCAACGTGGGGGGGGCACGTAGCGGGGGGAGCGTGTGTGTGTGTGTGTGGGGGGTGCACTGTGAAATGGAAAGTGATTGATTCTGCACACGACAAAGTGAATGTTTCCTGCTTGGACACGCCACACACCTCAGCTCGCATCAAAAAAGACCCTCATCACGGAGGCCTAAAAATACTTCTTAATACCGTCTTATTACCACCTTATTACTGTCTTATTACCGCCTCATCTGTTAATGACCTGTTTACATAATGCATGATGTCATCCGCTTTCGTTGCCTTCCTGTACCCATTATCAACATGAAAAACATCATAAAATCAACATCATAATAGTAACAAATATTTCATAATTACAATATTCACCATACCTTGTCATGATACTATTAACAAATAATGACACTATTATATTTCATAATTACACTTTTTACCCTACCTCGTCATACTATTAACAAATATAAACTATTGACTCTATTTTCTGATTATACTGTTAAATAATGACACTATTATGTTTCTTAATTACACTCTTGACTCTATTTTCGAATTATTCTATTAAATTATTACACTATTACAGTATGTATGATTACACGATTGACTCTTTCATAATGACACACACATTGACTGTAATTCATAATAACTATACAATCAACAAATAATTGCAATTTTTTGTTGGATAATTGTCTGTATTTATAATTATACTGTTGAATAATGGCACTGTTGATTATGTCATAATTATACTAATATTATAAATAATTACACTGCACACATCCATGTTCAACAATGACATGCTTGACTGTTTAATAATTGTAGTATAAACAAAATTAATTACACCGTTATGTTTAATAATGAACTATTGCATAAGTGCACTATGCAAAAATAATGACAGCATTAGGTTTATTAAATATTTCTTGTTTTGTTTTTAAAAAGGCGCCTAAAAATGATTCTCATTAGGAATAATTTGCGTATGGTACAGTATTAATAAAGACAGCATTATGGTTAATGAGGATAAGCGGTATAGAAAATGAATGATATGGAATTGTTATTTGTTTCAGACATGCCTAACAAAGTTACAGTATGGAGCACCACGTGGTTGCATAAATTATAATATTTGACAAGATTCACTGTACTGAAAAAATGATACAAAAGAAGAAATCATACTTTCATGATGATATTATTGACTACAGTTAGTACATTCCGTTACAGGCACACAATTATCTAATCGGTGTTATTATTATTGGGTCTCATTATTATCATCAACTATTATTGAAACTACGGACACGCGCACGCACACGCGCCGCGGTTGCAAGTCATGCGGTGTGTCTGGTACTGTGGCGCCCCCTGCAGGATGACCGACGTCAGGGCGCTCAACTTGCACACGTTGTTGAATTTCTACGACCGCAGTCAAGCCTCGGAGTCACGCGCTGAGCTAGCTAGCTAAGATTAGCCAAGCTACGTTAAGACAAGCTAGTATGCGCAGATGCAGCGCAACAACGACAACAACGAGAAAGAGGAAAGAGAGAGAAAGAAAGGAAGAAAGAAGGAAAAAAAGGAAGAAAGAAGGAAAAAAAGGAAGAAAGAAGGACGGAAGGAATGAAACAAAGAACGAGAGTAGTGAAAGAAAGAAGAAAGAAGTGTCTTTAGCTTGCAGGCTGCGCGGATGCTGCGGGTGTGTGACGCTCTTGAATCCTTCATTTTGATCCTCTCAAACAACATGGCCGAACCCACCGTGAGGATTTCTGGAGTTCTTCTCACGTCGTTAATGTTCCAGCATCTCAACAAAGACTCCGATGTGGTGAGACGAGAACACTTTTTACTTGTTTCCTAAATAGTTAGCAAAGGAGATGTTTGCATTGCCTACCCGACTCTACAGTCACATGTATGTGTCCATAATCACATGTGTACATAACAATGTGTTCATGATGAGAGGTATACACACATGTATGTGTCCATAATCACATGTGTACATAACAATGTGTTCATGATGAGAGGTATACACACATGCATGTGTGCATAATGACATATACATAATAACATGGGAATAATACATAATGTCTAATAATACATAATGTGAACATGTGCATGGTGTGTTGCATAAAGGCATGCGATGAAGCGTTGAAAAGAAGATCAGCGGTTGATGACAATAAAGCGTTCCAAAGCGTAAAGTCAGTCAGCGGGATTACATTCTCGTGCGCGTCATTCATGCTTTGACGCACCCTGAGATCCGTAGCTAAGCCCCCCCACTTCCACGGTGTCCACTCGCCGTTTCAGGCGGATTTAATGCGCTATTTCTGTGTAACTTCCTTGGACATTCTTCCAGGCGGAACTTACTTGCCCATTGAGGCCATGACGTACGACATCAGTAGATCCTGCACCCTACAGAATGCCAACTCCGTGGAGGTTTGCTAATTGACATGTTTGTGTGTTTGCAGGAAGGTTTGATCCTCGGGGAGAAGCACCTGGAAGAACACGTGACCATCAGCGACGTGCAAGATGACCATGTGGACCTACGTCAGACCTACAGTAACCTCCATCTTTGTTTTACTCACATTCCTGGGCTGGAATACTTCTCTCAGTAGACTTCACTACAGTATTCATACCATCATACATAGCAACAATGTATAGCTGTGCGCTTATGCACTACAACACTAAGTACACACAAGTGTGCACTTATTCACTACAATATTAAGTGTATGCACACAAGTAGGTACTTATGCACTAAAAGGTGAAGTGCAAGTATGTACGTAAGGCTGCTGCTTGACCTCTGACCTTTGTGTGATGCGTTGTTGCAGGCATCCATAAGCACGTGTGCTTTGACACACTTAACAGGTAAGTACACATCATGTGATCACGTTGGCCATCAGCATCACATGACCCTGTGTGTACAGCCTGTACAACAGCGTGGGAGGGGTGAAGATGTCGGCAGTCCAGAAGGTGTTGGGCTCCAACAAGCAGGTGGGTGTGTAGGTGCTCACGGAGTAACGTGGTGTTTACGTGCTGCGTGTGCGGCCAGCAGGAGCGCGTGATTGGCTGGTACCGTCAGCGCAGAAACTCCGAGCAGTGCATGACGCTGCGAGAGAAGGCGGTGCATGAGAACCTGAAGAGGGCGCTGTCCAGGCCTCACATGATCTTCGTGCTGCTGACACCCAGCACGCCCACGTGCACAGGCTCCACCCACCGCACGGACTACTCGGCCTTCCTCCCCAGCAGCGGGTGGGTATGGTTGGTTGCTATTGATGTCACCGTGCTGACGTGATGATGTCACTGCTGTGAAGGGAGGTGGCCAGCGTCCCTCTTGTGGTCGACAACATGGCGTCACTGGACCAGCTGGCCTATTGGGTGGCGTCCACGCCCTGTTCGGCGCCGGGCTACCGACGCGCCATCTACCAGCACAGGTAACACACGTCCACACCGCCAGGTTGTGCTAAATTCCACGTTTGTAATTTGAAAATTCAAATTGGCCCCGCAGGATGTTGAATTAGAAGAGCAAGTGGAAATTAAGTTAAGTTGTTAGGTTTTGCCTTCAGCACCTCAAATACTTTTTATTCTTTTTTTAACTGATTCTAGTCATGAGGCAACTTGCTTTTGTTGTGGTGGATAAAATCATATCGTTCTGTATATCAGGGGTCTCAAACTCAATTTGCCTTGGGGCTGCTGGAGTCTGGCGGAGGTTGGGCGCACATGCAGTCTTCTCAAACGTCACAAAACAGGAGAAAGACGTGTAACCAAGTGGTGTGCTAATACGGTTATCAATCAACAAACAAGCACAAAATAACGTGAACAAGGACGCTGGTGTAAACGAATGTAACTTTCCTCGAGTACATCAGAGAAAACCTATACACGTCGTACATCGTCACGCTGGGCAGAAACATAAAAGACTTCTCTGGACGGGATATGAACACAGCGCGCTGGGATGATGTCTGCCTTTGCCAGGCACAGAAGAAAAATCTCCATGGCAACGCTGCTGGAACTTTCACTTTTTGAAAAATGTTTCTCTGCTTGCATCAAGCCCGGTGGATGTCACGCCCCTCAGACCCACATACCCCACCGTGATTTGTAGGTTCGTCAGCTCCGCACACGACACTGTGTCGTTTATATTGTAGCGTTGCTGGGAGCACTTTCTGCTCCCCAGTGTCCTTTGCGGGATGGTCTTACAAATGTCTGCTGGTTGCGTGTTAAAGATGGCGTTGTTTATTGTGCACTCCCCCCTTATTAACAGTGTCTTGTCGGTTGGTATCTGCCTGTTGTATAGTCCTGTGACGCTTTGGCTCCTTCTGTTTATGACACCCGGAGTGAGACTGTCATGTTAAGTATTGATTCCGCTGGGATAAATAAGTCAATTGTGGGATTAATTTTTACTCTGCCCATAAATATTTATCTCTTCCTCACTGCCTCGTAAGCGCCACAACAAAAAAATTAAAGGCCGCACTAACATTACACTTTCAAATTAAAGTGGGGGCCACAAAATATCGTCTTGCGGGCCTCAACCCCTGTCATATATAATGAGGGCGATGGTAATATTTCTATGAAGTCTTCCTGTATGGAATTCTGGAATATAGAGTAAAACATGGTCGTGGAATAAACCAAAATGATTCGTACTTCCCCCGTGCAAAGTGATTAGTGTTAGGATCGTGCATGACACCCGGCCTGTTTCTTGTTGAAGTTCCAAGTTCTTTTCTCCCGATGGACACTTGAGGGACGTGGACGCCATCAATGCCATGAATGACTCCTTGCAGGCGGAGCTTCAGGTTAGCCACACACTCGACCTGCTGTCACTCCCCCCTCCTGCTCACACTTCCTGTTTGTCCAACGGCCAGAGAGCGTGTGACGTGGTGGCAGACAGCGAGCGTGCGGTCCAGTCTCTGCTTGCTGACGTCGCCGCCCTCAGGAAGAAGCTGGCCAACAGGAAGTCGTCCACACCAAAGAGCAAAGGCAAAAAAAAAAAAATTGCGCTGTGTGACGTTGAGAACGCTCGCAATATTCTTCTTGTTTCCTGTCAACAGCTGACCGCAGAGCATCTTTCACGACGGAGAACGTTGGCCTCCAGCTCGCCATCAGAGCACTGCTCTTTAGCTCGCCGCTCTACGCCTCGCAAACGTTGACACTGGACGCCTTTCCTGCGGCCGACACATTCACGCAGGAGAAGCTGCGCCCCCTGCGGACAATCGCAGCTCAGAAAAGGGCACCACAAATGATGACGGAGCGTGAGAGGAAGCGGCGTAAGACGGATGTGATGACATCGCCACAAAAAATGAAGGAAGACGGAGTTTGTAGTGAGACATTTTAATAACCAATGACAGAAGGGAAGAGGCGGGGCTAATCCAGAGGTTTGATGCTGCAGATGTTTGGGTCTCTCATCAATTGTGGATGTTTGTGCGTCACCGACAGGAAGCCTACACACACACACAACCACAAAGTGAAACGGCCCTCGTGGCTAATTGGGAATTGGGGGTTGGGGGGGTGTCCACGTGCAACACATACCCATAGCGTGAGCCTTCTTGATGGCTTTGGAGATTTCTTTTTGTTTTGGCCCACAAAGTCCTGACAAAATACCACATTGTACTTAATACATCACCTCATGGATCACATGACTTTCATCTTTTACATCACACCTGTCATGTGTCTGCCATAAATCCTTCCCGTGTGTGGCGAGATGAACTGAGACAGTAGCTGTGGAGGACAGAAGACACGTTAGTCAGTCAGGAGCAAACGCTATTTAGCCTGTGTTGTCCACTAGACTATAGTGGGGTTTAGTGATGTGTCATTCATGAACGATTTGTTCATTATGAATGACTCTTAAATGTGACTCGGGAAGAAGGAATCGTCTCGGGGAGCGACCGCCCCAAAAGCCTAGCCTATCTTCGGGTTTGAGTCGTTCATTCTTTTGCCACGTGACCACTTTTCCGATTAGTACCGCAGTAAAATAAGCTCACATGGCGCTGTCGCATAATGAACGAACAACTCGATAAGGGACAGAGCTGAGGTGAGTGATCCATAGACAAAATACCCAGGTAAACAATTAATCTTTTCAGTTTCTTATAGCATTATAATTTGTCTTGTTTGTAGTGTGATTAACGTTTGTGTAAGCAGTAGACGTGACAGCGAAGAAACACGTTGAATTATCATTTTGCTAAACTGAACAAAATGACTCAAAAAATGTGTTCTTTTTACTGAACGGGACTCAAAGATCCGAGTCGGTAAAATGATCCGAACTTCCCATCACTAGTGGGGTTAGCCCGAGTGTAAGTAATACAGTCCATTTGTAGCATTTCGCGTCTGGCAACCAGTCCAGGGTGGCAAACCTACCGGGCCACAGGTACAACATTTATTTTCAAGAGGTGGGGAGACTCACCTGAATGTTCTTGAAGTCCACGGTGACGTTGCAGAGGACACAGCCTTTCACGGGCGCCTTGTAAGGATTGGCCATCTTGACCAGCTAGCAAAAAAGCATCGCGTTACTGCTACAATACGTTTGGCTGTGTGCAAAATAAGACAATTCAACGCTGTGAGCAAGCATTACGCTTTGTTGTGTATAAAATAAGGGAATCCAACACTCACCACGTCGTGTTCTTGGATGTTAGCGGAAACAGTCGACAGACCTACACCACAACAAACATTAGCATTTGCTAAAACACGAAAAGCACACGCGTGAGACGTACAAAAACACATAATATTATGCTCACCTGCAGGTTTGCTCGCGTATCCGGGTTCTGAAAACATAAATAACAGACGCCGCGGCCACTGGAAGGGGCGCATGATGACCTGCTAGCGAACAGGAAGTTGCACTCATATATGTCCGGGTAGAGGCCCGTGGTGAGGAAGAAGTAGGTTCCGACATGCGAACGCTAAAACATGTAGCGGCACTTACGTACAGTCGTGTGTCTAGGCCGCACGTTTAACGGTAATTAGCGTTAACGCGATATTAAAGCATGTTTATGGTTAAACTGATAAATATGAAGAAGAAGAAACGGGTACAGTCACGTGGTTGACGTGACATTAGTTCCTACTTTGTCAGTGGTGTGTACATTTTAGCTAAATTCCAGATTCCTTCTCAAGGAGTTAACGTGGTGTTTCTAATGACCATCAGAGGTCGACGATGGGGCAATTAGGCAAACAAGCTGAGGAGACAAAGTAGTCACGATGAAGTGCGCTATGTAGACTGTCATGCACGCAGCTCCTCGGCTTGATTTGTTAGCAGCGTTAGCTTGCTTCTCGAACACCGCGCGGCAAACAACGAAAGGCGCCATGGCTTGAGTGGAGGAAGGCAAAGTCCTTGTCGTCTTCATCATGGATCGCAAGCAACATGTGGAGGTTAGACATTAATTTGATCCTATTTATACAGTAGAGGTGGCTGTTTGACTTGATTGATTAATCGAGCATTCTGCTCTGCCTACAAGCAACAGCGCCTCTGCTGGTTGAAGCCAAGTATCGCATGCCATGTCTAAAATCGTACACAACATACTGTACTATATACATAATGACAAGATGGCTGTCATGAAGAGTGTCTTGTTGGTGTCTTCTTGGCAGCACTGCAGCGACAGCGAGGACTTTTTTGGGGACTATGACAGTCTCCTGGAGGACACGTCCCTGCTGGCCAAGCTGGAGCAAGTGGAGCGTGCCGAAGGTGACAAGATGGCATCAGTGTCACCTGCAAAGGACAAGGACCCCCTCACTGACTCCATCTTGGGAGCTCTTGATGAAGACGTTCTCCGGGACTCTTTGCCCTCCAGCCAGCAGGAGTTCGTCCAACAGCAAGCCAAGAGGAGCAAAGTGCGCGGCGACACAAGCAGTGTCTTCCAGAGCGAAGGACGAGAGGAGACGAAGAGGAGGAGCGTGAGCGAGCGCTTGAAGAGGACCATGCAGTTCAACGCCACGGCGCCCGCCAGCGTTTCCCGCTCTTTGGCCCTGAAGGAGGCGGTGCTCAGCGACGAGATCAGCGGTGCCGTGCATGCCATGGAGGTTGTCTCTGCCCACACTACTGATCTGGGACCTTTTTTTGGACTGCCCACCAAAGTCAAAGACCTCCTCTCCAAACTGAGGGGAATCAACAGCCTTTATGGTGACTCCGCCTCCTTTAAGGTCACATGGCATCCTATATGGGAATAATGGTGTGTGTGTGTGTGTGTGTGTGTTGTCAGCCTGGCAGGAGACGTGCTTGAACTTGGAGTGTGTGCAGCAGAGGAGGAACCTGATCTACACGCTTCCCACCAGTGGAGGCAAAACGCTGGTAGCCGAGCTCCTCATCCTCAGAGAAGTGGTGTGCAGGAAGAAAGACTGTATGTTCATCCTGCCTTACGTCTCTCTGGTCCAAGAGAAGGTGACTTCCTGACACCACACCTTGTTGCTGATTGGGTGACACACAGGAACAGGAAGTTGGAAACCCGCTAGCCGGGTTAACGTCCTGATCTGCCACAGGTTCGCGGTCTGGCAGCTTTTGGCCTGGAGCTGGACTTCCTGGTCGAGGAGTACGCTGGCAGTAAGGGCAAGTTCCCGCCTGTCAAGAGGAGAGGAGCTCGAAGGTCACTCTACATCTCAACCATTGAGAAAGCTCACAGCCTCGTCAACGCGCTCATCGAAAGCGATCGCTTGGACTGTGTGGGGTTGCTGGTGGTGGACGAGGTATGAGATTGTGGGTGACATGTTGCCGCCTCGCCAACGCCATTGCTTATCCCGACAGCTTCACATGCTGGGAGATGGCAGCAGAGGAGCGCTCCTGGAGATCACCCTTGCCAAAGTCAACTACCTCAGCCGTAAGTGTCTGCGCTCTCAATTGCGAGCGCCGTCGACCTGGCTAGCTGACTGTCTTTGCAGGCAACACCCAGATCATCGGCATGAGCGCCACCTTAGGGAACATCCGCGAACTGCAGACCTTTCTCAACGCTGAGAACTACAATGATGACTTCAGACCTGTGAGTCCTCTTCTTGCTTTCATGGTCACCTCCCGTGATGCGTTTGACGTGCTGCGTGCTCAGGTCCAGCTGAGGGAGTACGTGAAAGTGGGAGACGGCATCTATGAGGTGGACCCCAAAGAGGACGACAGCTTTCGATTGTGTCGTCGCGTGAAGGTGAAGGTAAGTGTGTAGTAGTTGTGTTTGTCAGGTGTGTGCTTAGTTGTGCGGTGTCCAGTACTCCAGCGCCATGCAGAAGGCGGACCCAGACCACATTGTTGCCCTGGTGACGGAGGTGATTCCACGCCATTCCTGTCTGGTCTTCTGTCCCACCAAGAAGAACTGTGAGAACGTAGCCGTCATGATCTGCAAGTACCTCAGAGAGTACGTGAAGTTTAAGCTAAGTGAAGGTCATCCACACGTCTTTCTGCTACATCTCACCTGCACCGCATCCACAGGGATTTCCTCCGACATCGACAGGCCGAGAAGGAGGTGCTGCTCCGAGAGCTGAAGGACCGTGGGAACGGTTCCATCTGTCCGGTTCTGAAGAGGACGGTTCCTTATGGTGTGGCGTACCATCACAGTGGACTGACTGGCGAGGAGCGGAAGCTGCTGGAGGACGCCTACTCTGATGGCATTTTTTGTCTGCTCACCTGCACTTCCACCTTGGCGGCCGGAATCAACCTACCGGCCCGCAGGTGAGCCACGTTTCCACCGCACTGCAGGAGTAGAAGGGTCATGTGATGGTGCTGTCACACGTCAGGGTGATCCTGCGCTCTCCGTATGTGGCCAGCGACCCGTTGAAGACCAGCCAGTACAAGCAGATGGCGGGACGCGCCGGCCGAGCGGGCCTGGACCACGAGGGCGAGAGCATCCTCATCGTGCAGGAGAAGGAGCGCTTCAAGGTGGCCTTTCCTCATCCCCATGACACCTGTCTGAGGTGTGAGCTCACCTGCGGTGTTGGTGTTCTGGCGTTTCAGGCCAAGGCCTTGTTGTGCGCCCCAATGGAGAAATGTTACAGCTGCCTGCTGGCCGACGACAGAAAAAGTCTCCTCAATCTCATCCTGTCACTCGTGGGACTGAAGGTAAAGTGTGTGTGTGATGGTAAAGTTAGCGCTCGGACAGCGCTAACATGCTAAGGTTAACATGCAACATACAGCATGGCAGAGCCAAGTGCCTGCGTGTGTTAGTACAAAAATATGCTCTTTTGCTAATATTAGCATTCTAGCGCTAACACGTTTGCAATACAATGATTGTATATTATATACACGTTTACTTTGTGATTGAAATTACTGAAAATAATCTCCTTTTTGGTCATGTTACAATTTACTGAGCAGCGTGCGTGCGTGTGTGTTAAGCAGTGTGGTTGTGTCACAGGTGAGCACGTGCGTGGAAAAGCTGCATGACTTCCTGCGAGGGACGCTGCTGTTCGTCCAACAGGAACAGTTGTGTGGACAGTCCAGTCTGGACGCCGTCCTCCAGCAGGGTGTCCAGCTCCTTCAGGTCAAAGGTCTTCTCCACACGCAGGGCGACATCTTGACCGTAACACGTTTGGGAAAGGCCACTTTTAAAGGTAACCTTGCCAAAAAAAAAAACATTATTTGGAGCGTCATTGTTTGGAGCGTCTCCACAGGTTCCGTGGACCTGAGCCACAGCCAAGTGCTGTACCAGGACCTCAACAATGCTCTGGAAGGTCTGCTCCTCAGCAGCTACCTGCACCTAGTATACCTGGTCACGCCCTACGACATGACGCTGCAGTGCACGCCCGACTGGATGACCTTCTATTCCCAGGTCAGCGCTTGCACTGCTGCCATCTTGCCCGCCATGTCGTATACGTCATGTAAAGATGGCGCACGTTTCAGATGGCGTTGTTGTCGGATGCTGAACAGAGAATGTGTGCGCTCGTCGGCGTTCCTGAGGGTCTGGTGGCGAGGAAAGCTGCAGGACAGGCGGTGAAAAAGGTGACATGTGACACGCCCACACAAGCGTTCCTGGTCTAATGTGTGTGCGTGCGTGTGAGTTCAGAATGCCAACATGGCGGCAGTGAAGCGCATGTACCTGGCACTGGTGCTCATGGCGCTGCTGAAGGAGAACGACCTGTGGAGCGTGGCACACAAGTTCCAACTGAGTCGCGGCTTCGTCCAATCACTGCTCAGTTCCGCTGCTGCCTTCTGCTCGTGTGTGTTCCACTTCACTCAGGTTGTACATGCACGCGCGCACACACACACACACACACACACACACACGTTTATTTCTACATGTTAATGTGCGTGTGGCAGGAGTTGGAGGAGCTGTGGCCCTTCTGCTCGTTGTTTGAGGCACTAACGAGGCGCTTGAGCTATTGTGTGAGGGCGGAGCTTATCCCTCTGATGGAGGTGGCGGGAGTCATGGAGGTCAGAACTGTGCCTGCCGCATCGCCACCTTTTATGTGTCTTTTAATTCTGTGTGTGTGTGTGTGTGTGTGTAGTCACACGCCAAGCAGCTGCACGCCGCCGGTTACAAGACCCTGACCCACCTGGCCAATGCAGACCCCGCCCTCCTGGTCAGGACCATTGTGCACTTGAACAGGAAGCAAGCCAATCAGATGGTGGCCTCGGCCAAAGTGGGTTTGTCCGGTGCGCTTCTACCTCCACCAAAGGACGGCGTGTAACTCCATGTTTGTTGCAGATGCTGCTCAACGAAAAGGCGGCGGCGCTGCAACAGGAAGTAGACGAGCTACTCACGGCGCCACCTGACCTGCCGCCACCTGCGAGGCTGGCTGAGCGCTGACCTGTCGCTGTCGTGGCTGTCATTCAATTTCATCCATTTTCTATGCCGCCTATCCTCGTTAGGGTCGCGGGTACGCTGGAGCCTATCCCAGCTGACTTCCGGCGAGAGGAGGGGTACACCGTGGGCCGGTCGCCAGTCCATCGCAGGGCAGACAACCAGTCACTGATATTCTGATACTGGACTGGATGATACTGGATTGTGGGAGGAAACCGGAGAAACCTTCAATTTCAGTACAATAAAATCTTTTATTTTGCAACATCTACCGTACATGTGAATACCCATCCCTAAATCCGTTTTCCTGTGCTGGTCCGGGTCCGGGTCCGGGTCGTGCGGGCAAGAATCTCAGTCTGGAAGTCGAGGCTTCTCGTTCGTCCTGCTCCTGACCCAAAACTCATGTCCGTAGGTGCTGGAGGGAACCGAGATCAGCTGGTAAATTTCCGGTACAGCAGCCGCTGCACCAATCCGTCTGTCACGCGCACGTCTGTGACGTAGCTTTTATTTACCAACGTGAATACTTGTGTGAAATATTCACTAGCAAAGGGTACATATGAATAGGTCTATGAAATAACTTGTTTATGAAACAACATGTACAAAGAGGATAAATGAACGGGACTCCGAGAGGAGTAGTTGCGCAGTGACGTCATCGCAAGGAAATGGGCGTGGCCACAGTTCCGGAGACACAGCCAAACATGGCGGCGGCTGACAACGTGCGGTTGCTTTTGGCGCTTAGTGTGCTGGGCGCGCGCACGAGATGGACTTGCACGACCGAGCCACGTGCGCGAGAGGTCGTGCACCGCGTGGACCGCCGCTTCGTGTCCGTCAGCGTCGACGCCAGCCTCGCGCAGGATGAGCGCTTCATGTACCTGCTCAGGTGAGGACGGAGCGGCCCGTGGTCACGTGATGAAGACTAAGGTTTTTGCCATGGCAGCTCTTCCAAAGTTCGCACTCTGGCCAAAGCGTTGGCGCCCGCCTACCTGAGGTTCGGAGGAACCCGTCAGGACTTCATGGAGTTCAATCCGCAGCAGAACCTCGGACTTCATGGTCAGAACCATTAAGCACCTCAAGTATGCGTGGCTTGGTACTGTACATGTGTACTGTACATGTGTACTGTACATGTGTACTGTACATGTGTACTGTACATGTGTACTGTACATGTGTACTGTACAGATACTGTACATGTGTACTGTACTGTTTGTACATGTTTGTACTTACATGTACTCTATGTACTGTACTTATACTGTACTGTTTGTACTTACATGTACTCTAGGCTACGTGTATGTGTCTACGGTACATATACATACATGTACTTTTATACCTACAGTATATTGTAGTACATGTGTGTGTACGGTACATGTAGTCTATGGTGTACATACTGTACATTTAGTGTATGTTACAGTACATGTACTGTGTGTATGTATATACAGTACATGTAGTGTATGTAGTACATGTGTGTACCGTACATGTACTGTGTGTATGTATATACAGTACATGTAGT
>QODF01000181.1:1643323-1728962 GCA_024372805.1 Oostethus manadensis
ACCTTGCTTGTGTTCCAGCACCACAACGCGACTGGGCGGAGCTTCCTCCATGGTGGGAGGAGCATTTGAAGAGGCAGTGGCGCAAACAGGAAAAGCTTCTGGCCAGGCAAGACGTGAGCGGGAAGTTCCCTCAGATCAAGTTCACAGGTACGTCAGCACGGCCGCCGCTTTCTGTGTGAGCGCCGCCCGTCTCGCTTTGGTGTCTTGCAGAGGTGACGCCGGACCTGCTGCACTCCTTCGCCAACAGCACCGGCTTGGATCTCATCTTCGGACTCAACGCGCTGCTCCGCAACGCTGACAACACGTGGAACAGCAGCAACGCTCGCTCGCTGCTGCGCTACTGCGAGGCCAAGCGCTACCGCATGTCCTGGGAGCTTGGCAACGGTACGCCGACGTCTTTTAGCACGAATCCTCTCCATCGTAACGTGGCCGGGTACTCGGCCGACCAGGATAAGCTATGAGGTGGAACCTCGGTTAGCGTGGTTTTTGCTTAACGCCGCAATTTAGCCCCGGCCTTGCTTAGCGTGCAACACGGGACAGCGCGTGAATCCAGCGTGTGGTTTTTTCACCACAACAGCTTCCTCTGTAGGGGGGCTGGACTTGGTTATTTGGTGTGTGACCTTGCAAAACAAACATGTAACATTCAGAACCAAACAGCTTTGAGAAGAAGGCGGGGCTTCGCGTGGACGGCTTCCAGCTGGGTCAGGACTTTCATCGTCTCAGGGAGATGATGTCCCGGTCACCGTTGTACCGCCACGCCGGACTGTATGGACCCGACGTGGGTCAACCCCGCCGCCGCCGCGCCGCCGATTTATTGGACGGGTGAGTGGACTTCCTGACGAGCCGTCTTCCGATGTTTGACCGACTAATGTGCTTCAGGTTTCTGAAAAGCGGCTCGGACGCCGTGGACGCGTGCACCTGGCACCAGTGAGTCAGGCGGTGTGGGTCACGTGACACGCGCTGGACACAAAGACGATGTTTGTCTTTGTAGTTACTATGTCAACGGCAGAGACGCGTCACTGGATGACTTCCTGGACCCAAAAGTTCTGGACTCTCTGGCGCTGCAGACCAAAATCATCATGAAAGTCAGTCACTGCGTTCGTCACGTGTGCGTGTCGCCAGGCGTGTTGTCACGAAGTCTTCCTGTGTGCACAGGGAGTGAGGCGCGTGTCTCCAGGGAAGCCGGTGTGGCTGGGAGAGACCAGCTCTGCCTACGGCGGCGGCGCTGCCGGCCTGTCGGACACGTTTGCAGCGGGTTTCATGTGAGGGACATGTTAATGCGATGACGTTAGCAAGGTTGCGTTAGCATTCATGAAGATGTCTCGCGCCGCTCAGGTGGTTGGACAAGTTAGGACTGGCAGCCAAACTGGGCGTGGCAGTGGTGATGAGGCAGGTCTTGGTGGGTGCGGGAACGTACCACCTGCTGGATGACAACATGGATCCTCTTCCTGTGAGTGAACCTCCCCCTGACCTCTCACCTCCCCCTCTGAGCATGTGGTGTCCTTCAGGACTACTGGCTGACACTCCTGCACAAGTCTCTGGTTGGACGCGGTGTCCTGAGCGCCGCCATCTTCACCGAGTCAACCGGCAGCAAACGCGTGCGCCTCTACCTGCATTGCGCCGCCACGGGCAGGTACGTGACCTTTCTACTCACCTGTCCCGCGGTGCTTCACATAGGACATGCTCTCCACAGGTACGTCCGGGGTTCCCTCACACTCCTCGCCATGAACCTCAGCAAGATGGCAGCTAAGGTTGCCATCCCAACATGGCTGGCAACAAGCGGCGTGGACGCCTTCGTGCTTCAGTCGGAGCGAGAAGGCAAGGACGGCCTCCTGTCCAGGTGAGCGTGTGAAGAATTGTCTTTCCTTTTTCTTGGTTAGATACATGACACTTATTCATCTCTAGTCCGTATCCACAGCTTAGAATAAGTTACTTGTAAGATCAAGCACTTCTCACAGCGGCGCCATTTGGAGAAAAACTGTGTGTTTATCGTGAAGGTCAGTGATGCTCAATGGCGACCTTCTCAAGATGGCAGAGGGCGGAACCCTCCCGCCTCTTGTAGGCAGTCGGCTGCCAGCTGCAGAACACCTTCAACTTCCTGCTTTCTCTCTGGCCTTCTTTGTCTTCACGGACTCGCGACACCACGCCTGCACCTCGTCGCCGCAACCTCGTCGTCGTGGTTACGTGACCTCCTAGACTGGCTAGCGAATGTTTCTCCAATTGAGTCTGTGTTTTATTCTCTATTCTGCCTAGAAACAAGGAGACATTTTATAGCCTATTCTACATTTCAATAAGGAGGCATTTTTATTGCTCATTCTGCCTAGCAACAAGATGTTTTATATGCCTTTTTCAACCTAACAAGGAGACAAGTTTTGCCCAGACACATTTTTATTCATTATACCTAGCATTGTTTCATTTCTTATTCTACCCTGCAAAGAGGTATTTTTATGCTTTATTCTTCATAGCATAGTCTTTTTATTGCTTATTCTACATTTCAACAAGGAGGCATTTTTATTGCGTATTTTACATTTCAACAAAGACATTTTTGTTGCATATTCTGCCTAGCAACACAAGGCATTTTTTGGCTTATTCTACCTAGCAACAAGGATATATTTTTATAGCTTATTCTGCCTAGCAACAAGGAAATATTTTTACAGTTTATTCTACCAGCCACAAGGAGACAGTTTTTATAAATTTCTATTCTACCTAGCAATATGGATATATTTGTTATGGATTATTATGTCTAGCACAAAGGAGACACTTTTATTGCTAATTACTCTGCCTAGCAACAAGAAAACATTTTAACACTATGTTTTATTGCTTATTGTACCCAGCAATAAGGGATATTTTTATGGCTTATTCTATCTAGCAACAAGGAGAAGAAGACCTTTATTGTTGAGCAACAAGCATTTTTAATGTTCTATTCTGCCTAGCAACAAGACAGAGACATTTTTGATGTTCTATTCTGCCCAGCAACAAGACAGACGTGAAGGAACTGTCTAGTCTGCCTAGCAACAAGAGGGATAAATGAATGAAAAGATCCACAAAGTATTTATTTATTCTTCCCGCTCCTCGCCATGAGTGATGATGTAACACAAAGACTTGTAGTCCAAGTTCCCCGACGAGTCGATGTTGGACGACTCAAACATCTGCTTGACCTGAACACAACAAGCCACTGACTTACACTACGGTGAAGATGAGCGATCACAACAAATCATAGCAGTTACCTCCTCCTGCGTAAACTTGTCAGCTTGTGTTGTCAATAATTGTTCTAAACTGAAAGAAAAAAGATGTAATAAAACAGTGCACTCGATGCAACGTCAACAGGAAGTGAGCGCTCACTCGTCTTTGTGGATGAAACCTTTGGCATCTGCGTCGAACATTCTGAAGGCGTTCAGGATGGTGTCTTCTGGGTCGGTGCCTAGCGGAAGAAACGTCATTGCCATGGAAACAGCAGCATGCTTTCCCTCTCACCGTGAAGCTTTCCTCCAAACAGGGTGAGGAACATGGTGAAGTTGATGGGACCGCTAGCTTCTCTCAGCATCTCCTCCACTTCCTGGTCCTTCACGTTGACTTTGCCTGCGCATCACACGCTAAACGTAACACAATGTGGGGCCGTCGTGGTACACATCACAAGATGCTAACGTGGTGGCGTCCTGGTACACACCCAGAGAGGCGTACGTGTCCTTCAAGTCCTCCTTATCGATGAATCCATCTCGGTTCTGGTCCATGAGTGTGAAAGCCTGGTGAGGACAAAGCAGAAGTGAGGACATAACAAGGACAGGGCCAGAAAGTTGCCAACTGGATCCTCTTCCCACATCTCTGGTGAAATTTTCAGTCTCCTCACTTTCTTCTGGAATTGTCCCCACAGCTTTGTAAACTGCAGCCGTTACCCCTATTCTAAAAAACTGTAATCCCAATGACTCCAAGAATCCCCGTCCCATTTCAAACCTCCCGTTCATTTCTAAAATACTGGAAAAAACGGTCGCATCTCAACTCCATTCACACGTAACACTCAATAGTTTCTATGAACCATTCCAATCTGGCTTCCGACACGGTCAGAGCACTGAAACCGCTCTTCTAAAAATCACCAACGACCTTCTCACTGCAGCAGATTCTGGCCTCATCACCATTCTCATCCTCCTCGACCTTAGTGCAGCTCTTGATACAATTTCTCACTCTATTCTCCTCCATGGACTTTCATCTCGTGGTATTACCTCCATCCCCCTCCGCTGGTTTCACTCTTACCTTTCTGATCGCTCTCAGTTCATACAACTTAAATCCTTTAGGTCAAATTCCTCCTTCGTTACTTGCGGTGTGCCCCAGGGTTCTGTCCTTGGCCCCCTGCTCTTCATTTGTTATCTTCTTCCCCTCGGCCATATATTCAATATTAATTTCCACTGCTTTGCGGATGACACCCAGCTCTACCTCTCAAGCAAACCTGCCTCCACACTTCCACCCCCCTCCCTCACCAACTGTCTGTCAGAAATTTAAAAAACGGTTCACGTCCAATTTCCTTAAACTTAACAGTGACAAGACTGAGTTTCTTCTTGTCGGTACCAGATTCACTTTTTCCAAAACCAGTACATTTTCTCTCTCCATTGACAACTCCACGGTATCCCCTTCCCCCCAAGTTAAGAGTCTGGGTGTCATCCTCGACAGCTACTTATCATTTCAGTCACACATCAATAACATTACTCTGCCTGTTTCCGTTTTTGTGACATAAACCACCTTCGCAGTCCACTCTACTTCTGTCCTTGTAAACAGCCTCGTCATGTCGCCTTTAGATTACCGGAACTCCCTCCTCTCTGGTCTTCCCCTCAAATCTCTCCATGAACTTCCACTGGTCCAGAATTCAGCTGCCCGCGTTATCACTAGGACCCCCTCCTCACACTACATCACCCCAGCCCTTCAACAACTTCACTGGCTTCCCAATAAATTCAGAATTTACTGCAAGATTCTTTGATATACTTTTAAGGACCTTCACAATTTCTCTCCTCCCTACCTTTCCGACCTCCTCCACGTGACCATTCCTTTTCGCCTCCTCCGTTCCTCCGCTTCTACTCAGTTCTCTGTCCTTTTTGCCCGTCTCATCAGCATCAGACGCTCTCTCATTCCACCTCCGCAACGTAGACTCTCTGCCCATGTTTAAAACTACACACAAAACCCGCCTGTTCAGGACAGCCTTCCACTTCCTGTTTCTGTACCGATGTGTTTGTCTTTTTATATGCTACCTACTGTGTTTCATGTATTTCAATGCTTGTAAAGTGTCCTTGGGTGTCGAGAAAGGCGCTGTTAAATTAAATGAATGATTAAAAAATTATTAAGGTGAAGGCCATCTTACTTCTTTGAACTCTTGGATCTGTGTCTGCTCAAACATGGAGAACACGTTGGAGGACGCACGCTGGGCCCGTTTGGCTCCACCTTCTTTCTTCTTGGTCTTCCTGCTGGCCTAAAAGGATGACATGACGCTGACTGCAAAGTTTGTACATAAAAGATTCTAATAGCAATCTAATGTATGCTCATCCACGCTATCATCTTAGCTTTGTGTTAAACATTATTCAAAATATATCACATTAATAATATTTGATTTTGATAATATTCCATGGGACAGTGAAGAAAGTACAAAGCTGGACATAAACAATGCATATCATGAATAATATTTGACAATATTCCAAGCGACAAAGAAAGTGCGAGCCGCTAACAGCCCCTGAGCTGCTCTTTGGGCACAAGTGCTGCAATGCAACTCAACAAACATCCATCCATCCATCCATCCATTTTCTTCCGCTTATCCGAGGTCGGGTCGCGGGGGCAGCAACCTAAGCAGGGAAGCCCAGAGGTCCCGAGGCGTTCCCAGGCCAGCTGAGAGACATAGTCTCTCCAACGTGTCCTGGGTCTTCCCTGAGGCCTCCTACGGGTTGGACTTGCCCCCAGGAAGGCGTCCGGGAGGCATCCTAACCAGATGCCCGAGCCACCTCGTCTGGCTCCTCTCAATGCGGAGGAGCAGCGGTTCTACTCCGAGTCTCTCCCGGATGACAGTGCTTCTTCACGCAACAAAGTATAAAAAATGAACGTACCATGTCTTCACGAGGTCTTCACGAGGGTGTGAGGATGCGCGCCCCCCACCCCTCCGTGCAGCGTTTAAATAGAGCAGCTGCGAGCCTGCACGTGTCATGTGATGATAGCCGTGTCTGTCGGGACATCTACGTCCACACAAAATGTCCTTAAATGGAGCTGACTTAAAAAAAACATCACTTCTCTGGAGGCTGCAAAGTCACCTTTGACCCCTTGCCTGGGGGTTGACGTCAAGCGTCACGTGACACACAAGAAGAAGATGCCATGGCCTGCGGGTGGCGCTCCGCAAAACGAATAATTCGGCTGGGTCTAAGCCACCCCCCTATACAATTGGCGGAAGTTAGGAAACACGCTGCCGTACTGGAACGGGACTACATTACCCACAAACCCCAGTCACAGTCCTGTTGGAGGAAATCCGATTTGGCGTGGATTATTGTAATCCGACAGAAGGACGACACATCGGATCAGGACGCGGCGGCCGAGCTCAGCGGTGTGGAAAACCGAACACGACTAAATGGATCAGGGCGGCAAAGAAACTTGACTAAATGGATCAGGGCGGGAAAGCTGGTCAAGGCGCCCCGCTGAGCCAGCAGCACTATTCTGCCAGGATAAAGTAATAGATTACATTTGGCCGTGCCCCCCGTCCTCTCGCTGTGCTCTGACCTGTCCCGTTCGACTCGCTTAGTCCGGTTCGTAAAGGGCTCTAGTCTAGTCCGAGGCGCGCGGACATACCGAATTAGCTCGCTAGCTAGCTAGCTAGCTAGGGCGGCTAGCTCATCCAGCTAGCTACATAGCTAGCCTGGAATTGAGTTGATAGTTTTGGTACAAAAAGGAGACAAGATGTCCGCCAAAGAGAAATTATCTACCACTGAACGGCCCATCAAAGGTGAGTCTTGTTTTGTTTGGCAGGTATGTCGCAAGTTTAAATAAACTTGTCAAAGCTGCCCGATGTGACGTCATTGACATATCACGTGTGCCCGTGCAGCCGTGCCCTACCCGCCCGGGAACCGTCTGACGGTAGCCGACTTGTACGTGGACGGCAGGCCGTGCGTGGAGGTCCTCAAGGCTCACCTGGTGAAGGAGGGGCGTCTGGCGGAAGAGGCGGCGCTACGCGTCATCAACGAGGGCGCCGCCATCCTTCGTCAGGAGAAGTGCATGCTGGAGGTGGAAGCACCTGTCACAGGTACGACAACGGCTTGGTCCACAGAGCGCACCGTGCACGGCTAACAGCAAGGTGTGTGTGCAGTGTGTGGCGACGTGCACGGCCAGTTCTTTGACCTGATGAAGCTTTTTGAGGTGGGTGGAGCTCCCAGCAGCACCCGATACCTGTTCCTGGGCGACTATGTGGACCGAGGCTACTTCAGCATCGAGGTAAGGCCCCTCTCGCACTTCCTGTCACATGCCACCGGGGGGCGGAGACATTAATGTTGGGGTGTCCTGGCAGTGCGTACTTTTCCTGTGGGCTCTGAAGATCAACCACCCTGATACGCTCTTCCTGCTGCGAGGAAACCACGAGTGTCGCCACCTCACTGAGTACTTCACCTTCAAGCAGGAGTGTCAGTCTGCCTACACGCATGTACATGCACGTGTGTACGTGCACACCTTCACACTCTCTGTGTGTGTGTGTGTGTGTGTGCAGGTAAAATCAAGTACTCTGAGAGCGTGTACGATGCGTGCATGGAGGCGTTTGACTGCCTCCCACTGGCGGCGCTCCTCAACCATCAGTTCCTGTGCCTGCATGGCGGTCTGAGTCCCGAGGTCACATGTCTGGATGACATCCGCAAGGTCTCCTTATTCCCGTCGCTGCCCTTATTCCCCACTCTTGCGGACAACGTGTGTGTTTGTGTGTGTAGTTGGAGCGCTTCAAGGAGCCACCGGCGTTTGGGCCCATGTGTGACCTGCTGTGGTCCGACCCGGGTGAGGACTACGGCTCAGAGAAGAACCAGGACCACTTAAGTCACAACAGTGTCAGGGGCTGCTCCTACTTCTACAGGTACCGCCCAAGACAACAAGAAAAAACAATTTGAAACAAAAAATCCGCATTGGGAATCCTACCTTTTGAGAACCTCATCTTGGCTCATAAAAAATAAGTCTTCAAGTGGGATTCAAAACGTAACCAGACTGGTGTTTTACATTTTCACGTGTTTTTTCACACAGCTTTTAAGTATGATTTACATTTTCACTTTATTTAGCACTGTTCATAATACATACTAATATATAAAAACTTTTCTTCACAAAAATATAGTAAAAAAAAAAAAAAGACAGTTGCAAATGGGGATTAATCATGATTAATTCATTTGGAAATGGATTAATTTGACAACCCTAATATTTCTATACTGTATATAATGTGTGTGTATATATATAAATATAATGTATTATATAATGTATTATAAAATATATACACACACACACACCTGCAGCTGATTGTATTATATAATGTATTATATAATATATACACACACACACCTGCAGCTGAATGTATTATATAATATATACACACACACACACACAGAGCATAATGTATGTCCAAACCATGTAGTAGCATTAGAGTGGGGGGTGGGTCCTCTGCCCATCCTGGCTAATGAAGCTGTCAATCAAATGTTTGTGTTGCAGCTACTCAGCCGTGTGTGACTTCCTGATGAACAACAACCTGCTGTCAATCATACGAGCCCACGAGGCCCAGGATGCAGGGTGGGGTGGATAATGACGACGGTGATGATGAAGATGAGTGTGTATAAGTGTGTGTGTGTGTGTCAGGTACCGCATGTACAGGAAGAGTCAGACGACAGGCTTCCCATCCCTCATCACCATCTTCTCAGCACCAAACTACTTGGACGTGTACAACAACAAAGGTAATCGCCATGGCAACACCACCTCCGTGATGATGATGATGATGAAGAAGAGTGTGTGTGTTCAGCGGCCGTGTTGAAGTACGAGAACAACGTGATGAACATTCGCCAGTTCAACTGCTCGCCGCATCCTTATTGGCTGCCCAACTTCATGGACGTGTTCACGTGGTCGCTTCCCTTTGTGGGCGAGAAAGGTAACACCCGCACGCCGCCCCGCCACGCCGCCCTCCCCACGCCTGTCATGTTTCCATAGTGACGGAGATGCTGGTCAACGTGCTGAACATCTGCTCTGATGATGAGCTCATGTCCGAGGGCGACGACACATGTGAAGGTGACCTCTTCACCTTTACCTGCCCTTTACGACAACTATGAGACCACGCCCACTTCCTGTTGCAGGTGGCGCGCCCGCCGTCAGAAAGGAAGTGATCAGAAATAAGATCCGTGCCATCGGGAAGATGGCCCGAGTGTTTTCTGTGCTCAGGTGAGCTACCAGGATGCACCACACCAGCGTGGAGCATAGACTTCATGGAGAACATAGAAATAGTAGAAATAGAATGTTTTTGCGTGTAGGGAGGAGAATGAGAGCGTACTGCAGCTGAAGGGGTTAACTCCCACGGGCACGTTGCCGCTTGGCGTGCTGTCAGGAGGACGCCGCACGCTGCAGAGCGGTGAGTGTTTGCGCCACGGTAACCAAATGCTAAATTGATGGTGGGCAGAGCTGGTCACAGTGATTGACGTGAACTTGTGTTGCCGCATGCTCTACCACACGGCGACGTCACTCAGCCACCGTAGAGGCGGAGGAAGCGCGAGGTGAGTGATGCTCTCGTGGGCGTAGCGCCACGCTAGCGGTGAGGTTGACGCTTCTTCTCGTGTGTCTGGCAGCCGAGGAATCCTTCAAGCCGCCGCTCAGGATCCAAAGCTTCGAGGAGGCACGAGGACTGGACCGCATCAATGAGAGGATGCCGCCTCGCCGCGACACCAAGCAGCAGCGGGCGTCGCCCCCCCTCGATGGTGACAAGAACGGCACGAACGACGTCTAGCGCCCCCGTCAACTGAGCAGCCAGCCAGCGAGTCACGCACTCGTCAGCAACAAGGACGCCTCTCCAACCTTTTTGTAGCATGGCTGATGGGGGGGGCGGGGCTTGGAAGGCTCCATCAATAAAGAACAAAAAACCTTTAATGTTTTGGTTTAGTGATGATGTCACTGATTAGACACTTTATTTAGTGATGTTTCGTTTAGTGATGACATCACAGCTTGGACTTGTTCATGCGACTCATCATCTTCTCCAACTTCAGGGCGAGCGCCATGTCGCCTTTGATGCGAAGCTTCCCCGACATGAATGCCATGGTGGGCTTCAGCTTCCCTGCAAGCACATGTTAGCGCACGCGAGGTTGGCGCGGTAGCATCTGTCGGCTCTCACCTGCAAACATTTTGCTGAAGTCGCCGGAGTCCATCGTCATGACGACATCGGCTTTGGTGGCCGGCTGGCCCTGCCCCGCGCTACCTGAACCGCTCTTGAGGTCCAGAAACCAAACGCCGCTATGATCTCCTGCACGCACGCAGGTCAGAGACACACCTACCCATCCTTACATAGTTTAACCTTCACCTTACCCGAAAGGTCAAACTGGTATACAGCCTGCGTGGACTTCACCACGTCCTCGCTCAGGACACCTCTGATGACATCAAATGTGCTTTCTATTGGTCCCCCTGAGGGGGGCGTTGCCAAGGATGATGGGGGTTTGAAAGCCGGTGACGCGCCTAGCAACAAAATAGAGCTGCCAATCACCTACCGTGCGCCAAGACGTGTAAGCTAATGCTAGCGGGCTTTTACCATGTTGCTCCATCTGCTGCACGAGGACGTCAGGCGCTTCGTCCAGGAAGAAATCAGGCAGAAGTGGGTGACCTGTGGACCAATCGGAGCAGCGCCACGGTCACATGATGGAGAGCAAGGCTACTCACGAGGTAGCGTTGTATCACCTGGCTGCACGGCGTACTGATCGAAGTCACAGACACCTCTCTGTCTGAGGACATCCTCGTCCACCAGGAAGTGACCCGTGAAGTCTTTGGGTTGGGACAGCACCGCATAGGCCGCGTCCGCAATGATGTCCACCTTACGGCACTGTTTGCCCACGCCATCGCCGCCCAGCATGTCCATGGCCGCCGTCTGGATGGCTACGGCGACATAATACACAACGCTAACATGCTAGCGAGCGTGCTGTTAGCATGCTACTTACCGGTTTTCGGCCACAAAGCGTTGACGGCAATTTGACCTCTGAACTCTTCGGCCATGCCGAGAACGCACATGGACATGCCGTATTTGGCCATGGTGTACGCTGCAAGGACAGGTGTCAGCGCTCAGGTGCGTGGACGCAGACGTGGCCATGGTTACCTGTGTGGTTCTTGAACCAGACGGGGTTGAGGTTGAGGGGCGGAGACAAGTTGAGAATGTGAGGAGAAGGAGCCTTCAGCAGGTGAGGAATCACCATCTTGGACCTGCAGCACACCCACGCTCGTTAGGCCACGCTCGCCAGGGTGCTCAACGTGCATGTGATGTCGTACGTCATGTATGTTCCTCTCAAGTTGATTCCCAGCATGAGGTCCACCTTCTTCATGGGTGTTTCCAAAGTTCCTGTCAGGTTGATGGCGCTGGCGTTGTTCACCAGGATGTCGATGCCTGAGAACGCCATGATGATGACGACGATGATAATCATGATGAAGTTATTAAAAAAAAAAAAAAAACTCACCTCCAAATTTTTCAACTGCTTTCTGAACGGCGTCTTCAACTTGTCGCTCGTCTCGGATGTCCACCACGCACGCCAATGCTTTCCCGCCAACCTGCTCCACTGAAGGTCAAACACGTGACATTTTCTCACACTACATGGTAGCCTGCTAGCACTTGCTACAACATGTTAGGACTTGCAACAGCATGTTAGCACCTGCCATAACATGTTAGTGCTTGCTACTGCATGTTAGCACTTCTTACTGAATGTTAGCACTTCCTACTGCATGTTAGCCTGCTAGCACTTGCTACAATGTGTTAGCACTCGCTATAAAGTGTTAGCACTTGCTACAACGTGTTAGCACTTGCTACAACATGTTAGCACTTGCTACAACATGTTAGCACTTGCTACAACATGTTAGCCTGTATCACTTGCTACAGCGTGTTAACATTTGCCATAACATGTTAGTGCTTGCTACATGTTAGCATGCTATCACTTTCAACATGTTAGCACTTCCTACAACATGGTAGCTTGCCAGCACTTTCTACAACATGTTAGCACTTCCTACTGCATGTTAGCCTGCTAGCACTTGCTACAATGTATTAGCACTCGCTATAAAGTGTTAGCACATGCTACAACATGTTAGCACTTCTTACTGCACAATCTGTTAGCACTCGCTATAAAGTGTTACCACTTGCTACTGATTGTTCGCCTGTTAGCACTTGCTACATGTTAGCACTGACTACAACATCCTAGCCTGTTAGCACAGTCTACAAGGTGTTAGCACTGGCTATAGCATGTGAGACTTTTAGCACTAGCTCCAGCATGTTATCTAACACATGTTAACTGGTTAGCACTCACCCTCCTGGGCAGCTGTGTAGATGGTTCCGGGTAGTTTTGGGTGAGGTTCGGCGGTCTTGGCAGCGATGACGACGTTGGCGCCATCTTTGGCGGCTTTTAAGGCGATGGCTTTACCGATACCACGGCTGGCTCCCGTGATGAACAGCGTGCAGCCGGCTAACTTCCTGACAAACAAAGAAGCTGTCATGCCAACAATAACAATGCTAGCCGCATGAAATCCATGTCATGTGTAACACGTGTGACATGTCGTATGCGTCGCACGAACACTTCAATGCACTCATGTGCCATTTTTTTCCTTTTAGCCCACTCTTGTCACTGTGCTTTTATTATGAAAGTACTTTAATTTTTGGATGGACATGTTTCATTTGTCTTTTACGGTCCACGGTTTCATATAAACCAATAAATTACTATGATGTCTTGTATTCTACTTAACACACAACACATATACTACTACTAAGTACTTAACACGTATTTTGTATATAAACGTGAACAGCACCCATGCCACAAAGCATGCTGGGAAGGCAGAAGCACTTGTAGTGGCGGTTGAGTATACAGTGTGTGTGTGTGTGTGTGGTTAGTATGCTGGTCTTCATCGACTGCGGGCTGCCCCCCTACTAGTGTCAAGTAGGGACCCCCAAAACGTGTTGAGGCAGCCAGGTGGCGTTTTGGTGTAAAAAACAAAACAATGAGACGAAGATCAGCCTGTTTCTAATGTCTCGTTTCAGTTTTTGACCGGGCTTTTCCGCTGGTCGAGTTCTGAACGAGGACGGTTTGGACTCACCCGGTGTTCGGTATCATCGTGACTTGATGAACAGAAGGCCACTTGTCTCGTCGTCCCCGCCACCTTTCACCCACTGAAGGCAAGCGGATGCTACCGAGCAGTCCACTTCCGGGGCCACGTGGGCGGAGTCAAACGTTGCTCTATGGACACCAAAGGCGGGAAACGAAGCCTACAGAAGGAAACGAGCTGAATGGTAAATGGAGCACAGCCATCGTGTGGTACGACCGAGTATCATTTAAGGGCCTCATTTTTGAAAAACCTAATTTTACGAGATTAGACGTCGTATGTGTCAGAGGGAAAATATAGTATAGTTCTACGGGTGGGAGAGAAACTTTCCTAGCAGTTGGGCACAAACAGATTAGCATGGGCTAGCATCATAGGACCCTCCACATGCCCACCCACCGTTTCATAGCTGTCTCAAGCAATGCCTATATGACAACACGAGTTGTACGCTCGTAAAGTTACGATTTTATTCGTACACTCTCGTAAATGTACGACGTCACTGTCACGACTTTATCTTGAAATCTGTTGCTCCATTGAAACAGGCACTGCCGGAGACAGCTATAAACACTGCGGACTTGGTCAAGGGTAAAATTACGACTTTTAATATAAAAATCCTTTTCGAAAATGTGGCCCTAATACGCCGTCGTGTTAAACCTATTCAATGACCTACAAATGTTTCCTCAAAAACATGGTATCAGTGCATTTACTTGGTATCCAAATTTGGATACCAAATTGCAGCATCACCCACACCTAGCCAAAGATCTTCTCGTGTGTGAGATGTCCAACTTTGTTGTTTTGACATGAATGTTTGGATGAAAATTACTTTTGTTTCGAGTTTTAGATTGAAAAAAAGTATATGTAAATGTTTTAATATGATTTATTTTGTAAATCTAATTTTTTTTAGCTTTAAAATTGAAGTAAGGTTGTCTTCATCCCATGATGGTCACAGCTTCATTGTGGAAAGACAAAACTTTATTGTTCGCGTTGCAAAAACGCTTCACTGCGATTGGTCTGTCGAGACAGGAAAGAAGGTCTGATTGGATTACGGCATTCGCGGGTTCATCCGACATCACAAGTGACATCACAAGTGACATCACCAAGCAAACCCCCCTCCCCCCGTGGCTACACTAACAGTTAATGCTATGCTAACAGATAAGGCAATTCACACGATGCACTTGTTAGCTGAAATGTTGCGACACAACAGTTACGCACGCTCGCTTGAATGGCGAGCATTCACAGGAAATGCTTTGTCATGTGCACACTCATAACACTGTTTTGACAGCTCCCTCCTGATTGGGCCATTGTGGTGATGTCATCCCGCATCACCGTGTTTTCCTGCGCTCTTATTAGCCCATTAGCACCAAAATTCAACATAAATATTTTAAAAACAACAAAGTGTCTTTTGGGAGAGGTCGCCACGGCAACTAGACATCCAAGATCTCCTCGGCTGTGCCGCCACAACGGAGCCGGTACCGGCCGGTCCGCCAGCTGATAGTCGGGTCCCACAGTGCCGACAGGAAGATCTGCACCGCCATGGACTCCCGGATGAACCACGCCACGGCGAAGTCCAGCTTAGAAAAACTCGGCGGTCCGCCCTATTAATCAAAACGTCTTGTGGAACGCACGCTGGAGGACATGGAAGACAGCAAGTGACAATTCGGTACCTGAACGCCAGTCAGTTGGACGTAGTCAGCCAAGAACCAGGCCAGACAATGACACATAAAGAACACCATCATGTCCCACCTGCACACAAACACCACACCTTCAGCGCATCACTTCCTCTTTCCGTACCGCATTGCTTCCTGCTGTAGTATTGCATCACTTCCTGCTCTCGTGTCGCAACACTTGTGTTCCTGTGTCGCATCCCTTCCTGTTCTGGTGTCGCACACTTCATGCACTCGTACTGCATGTGTAAAAGCCATTTATACTTCACTTGTGTTCAGTTCATCTGGTTTGATTTGGAACTGAATCATTGGTTGACCAATGGTGGCGTTACGTAGGTGTGACGTATAAAGGTGGGGAAGTGACATGTATGGAATTAGCGTGACAGGAAGTCACACTTTTTACGGCTCACACGAATACTTTTCTGCTCTCGTATCGCATTTGTGTTCCATATAGCATCACTTCCTGCTCTATTGCATCACTTCCTGTTCTGCAGGCCGTCATGGGCAATCAGCAAGAAAACTTTAAGACTACATCAGCAGAAATGTCCGTCTAGCAACAGCAAACAGGTGCTGTGATTGGCGGCTGACCTGAAGACGTGATGTGCGGCCCAGCCAATGATGAGGCTCGCCAGGAAGCACTCCGAGACAGGCTCCAGCACGGTGCCAGGAAGCATGTTGATCCTCAGCTTGGTCCACCTGGAAGTTGTGAAAACATCATCATTCCAGGTGAAGTGGGCGTGCTCAGCCTCTATGTAAAGGACAGCTCACCTGATCAAGCGAGACTGAAACTGGCCAATAGAGTACGAGCCAGAGTTCTGCAAGGCCACCTGTGTCGCCATGGAGAACTTCCAGCCTCTGAGGAGAACCAATCACAGTGAGTGCCAGTGCCACAGCCCCACCCACAAGGCCCACGCCAGCACGCTAACCTGTCAGCGATGGCCTTAGCCATGAAGTAATCCTCTGCGATGTACTGAGCGAACGCCACCAGCCCGCCAGCCTGATCCAGGACGTCCTTCCTCATCAGACACGACATTCCCGTCACGCACTTGATGCCCGTCACGTTGGCAGAGATGTACGAGCGCGGGTGCGACGTCCCGAAATAAACCTGAAAGCGTACTAGCATTAGCAAGATGGTCAAGCTACATCACCATCATTCAGGTAGCTAGCCTCACCTGCTCCAGCGTGGCGGCGAAGCCCTGGCGATCTGCGACGTACGGGAGACCGTGAACCAGGCCCACCTTCTCTGTCATCTGATTGGTCAAATCTGTCAGCGTGTCTGCTTTGACTGCCCACACAAACACAGTTAGCGTTAGCACAGCGAGATAGCCGTCAAACGATCGGCGTAAAGACAGCAGTTAGCCACCTCGGATGCCGCTGTCGCAGATCCACACCAGACCATATTTGGCTCCTTCATAGCCCGGCATCAGGTTGTTGATCTTGGGATTGATTCCCACCTTCTTGCCCCCTGGCAGCGACACAGCGAGGGACGTTAGCGCCGGACAAGCCAAAAAAAGACGTAGTCTTACCGATGAAGAGTCGGGCGTCCACGTTGGGATACTTCCCTAAAAGCTTCTTACAAACGTCCACGGCGGGATCGTCTTGGTCCTGAACGCACATGAGGAGCTCGTACTGTCAAACAAACACGTTTTTGCTTGAGCGGGTCGGGTCGGGTTTGAGACGGGCGGCGGGGCTTTACCTTGGGGTAATCCAGTGTGAAGAAGGTCTCCAGATTGGAGATGAGGTTGGAGTCGACACCCTTCAGGGGCTTCAGCAGAGAAACTCCCGCCATTTGCACAAACGGCTGTTTCGCCTCTGACCTCTTCTTGTGAAGGTGGAGGCGCCTGCAAAGGTCAGAGGTCAGGGGCATCACTAACCAGGAAATGCCGCAGCGCTTTTCTTCTACAGTCCAGCTTCCTTCCTTGTTGCGGAATATTTTGTGAGTAATAGTTGCTCAACATGTCACGCCAAGAAGAGGAATCTGATGCGTTGATTGTCGAAACAGTAACTTCTTGCTAGCAGACAAAGCTAAGCCGATTAGCTCACAGCAGCACATCTAGTCTCACATTTAAACATTAGAATTCTACAAGCTGTGCGCTTTTCTTTTCTTTTCTTACCTTTTATGTATCCTATTTGATAAATCCGAAGCTGCTAGGTAGTCAACTACTTCCGGCTAGGCTAGGCTAGGCTAGGCTAGGCTAGGCTAGCTACTTACACGTATATGATGGACATTAAGTGCATGAGCCACAGGACGACGAACAACAAGAAGCCCAACACGGCCAGGCCCTGCATGGCGACCTCCACCAGGGCCATGGCGCTCCGCGGAGGCCCCTGGCCTTCGGGTCGACCAGTCGAGCGACTTCGGAGGGCGGCTGGCGAAGGGAAGAGCGGGCCCCTGGGAATCCGAGGCAAGATGCGACGAGCACGGCTGGAGGAGGCCAACGATCCAGCCTGGGAAAATGTCCACGAGTCCGCTTAGGAGCTCCACAAGCGGGGACAGCGGAAAGTTCCGGTCCCGGTCAGATGGAGCCTCGGCCGTTTGACAGTCAGCAGACCGGCGAGCTGTCAGCTGACCAGGCGGGAGTGGTAGTCCTATTTCCGGTCATCTTCAAAATAAATGCTTTTTGGGAGGGAACTGTGCCAACGTAGCCGCAGATCCTTTTCAGACAACTTCCTATGACGTCATTGCCGAGGCCCTGCGGGGGCGGCCTGGATGGGATGGCAGCGAGAAATGGGACGCACGTTGGCAGCCAATAGCAGTTTGGGTTGTAAAAAAAAAAAATCTGGATACGCAAACATAAGAAAGCTTATAAAGTAAAATGTAATCCTTCTAAATATCACTGTCACAACAACAACATTCAGCGAGCATTTCATCCTTCCATCGATTTTCTATACGCTATCCTCACTGGGGTTGCGGGTATGCTGGAGCCTATCCCAATTGCAGGGCAGCGGGAATTTCAAATGTGAAGAAAACTGTACAATTAGATAGAAACAATTAGGCAGGTGCATACATTTGGGCACCCTTGTTGTTTTATTGTTCTGAATCCCTTTAGCACGAATTACTGGAACACTCACTGACACTTGACCTACGTACGCCGATCCCAAGAAAGGGCATTTAGGGTCGCCATTTGCAAGCTGTTCTCCTCTTTCCATCTTCTCTCAAGTGTGGCAACATCGGAGCCTCAAAACCTGTCAAATGACCTGAAAACAAAGATTGTTCAACATCATGGTTTGGTGGAAGGATACAAAAAGCTAGTTCTGTCACAGACCTGGTTAAGGGCCAGAAAACAGAACATTGACATTGCTTTTGCCAGCTAGCACCAAGCATCAGAACCGAGCATCAGCACCGAGCATCAGCCCCGAGCATCAGCACCGAGCATCAGCCCCGAGCATCAGAACCGAGCATCAGCCCCGAGCATCAGCCCCGAGCATCAGAACCGAGCATCAGCCCCGAGCATCAGCACCGAGCATCAGCACCGAGCATCAGCACCGAGCATCAGCACCGAGCATCAGAACCGAGCATCAGAACCGAGCATCAGAACCGAGCATCAGCCCCGAGCATCAGCACCGAGCATCAGCCCCGAGCATCAGAACCAAGACAACACAGAAGAATCAACCATAAATGGAAAAAACAAAGACACACATTTCTTTTCCCCAAGTCATTTCAGCTTTAATGTTAAAAACCTAATTGTACTTCTAAATACAAGGGAAACATTACATGAGTTGGAAATATTATGGGATGTCCCGGTGTTCCAAAAAAAAAAAAAAAAAGAGACCCTTTTCCAGTTCAAAAGTTCACATCCTGCTGTGACAATTCTTCAAAGAACATCAAACGCTGGCATGGTCACAGACAGGAAGTGATGTCACACCTCCAATCCCTGACGAGTCAGGAAGTCTTCTAGCGCGCTGAGTCGCTCTACCAGCATCACGTCTACGTCCGAGTCGTCGTTAGTACCTTCCACCACGCGGTAGTGACGGCGAGCGGTGGTACGTTTCCTGTGCGTCGCTGTGACTGGAAGCCCCGCCCCTTTAAAGGGATACAGCCTATTTAGCTTATTTGGCTTTGCTCAGGCTGCTTCAGCTTCCCTGATTTTACTGATTATTATTGAATGATTGAAATGATGCTGTTCAACTTGCATGACAAAAAAAATCCTGTTTTGAAAAGTATGTATGTGGCAGTGGATATCTAAACGATACCACGCCCTGGTGAAGGTCAAATATCCCAGAATACCTTGTGGCCGCTTCCTCTTCCTGGGCTGAGTAAAGTCAGGAAAGAGGAGGAGCCTGCGCCGCCTCTGCTGGCCAATCAGAAGCAGCGCTCCATCTTTCTCGCGAGGCTCCTCAAAGATGGTTTCCAAGCTCCTGCAGGGACAGAGCAGAGCATGCTGGGACGTGTAGTCGGTGGCATGGTGGCGGCGTTGCTGACCTGTTGATGCTGGGAGATTTGTAGTTCTTGTTGGTGTAAATCTCCTCCACACTGAAGTCTTTCTTCTTCACTCTGAAACAGGAAAATCACACTTAGTCCTTTCTTGTCCTGCATCGGTGTCCCCCTTTTTGTCCTACCTTTGGACCTTTGGCAAGCCCATAGGAGTGAGTGGCGCCTCACGAGGTGACGCACGGCGGATGGGAATCTGGGACACTCGTCTTCCTTTCTGCCGTGGAAGAGACAAGAAGGTGACAAAAGGAAATATTCATTCGTGCTGAAGTCAACGGGGAGCAAACCTCCTTGGTTACGGCTGCCGATTGGCTGGCTGGAGGCGGAGCCGACACCACGTCGGCTGAAGGCGGGGCCGGTCGGATGGCGAGGGGACGGCTCCCGGCACCGTGATTTCCTCGTCGCTTGGTGCGTCTGCTGCCGCAAGTGACATGACATAAGTGAACGGGAACAAATGTTGGAGTAAATGTCAACTGACCTGAGATCTGCTGAAGGCCGCATGTAGCTGTCAATCACGGAAGAACAACATCAGCAACACTTTATGCTAACACTTTATGCCACAACAAACAACCAACCAGTGATCGGCGCTGAGACTGGGCGGGGCCGTCCAGTCCCTGACGGACCGCCGTGGATTCCAGCCAATCCCGCCCCTCATCGAGACCACGGCTGCCGCAGCGACCATGCAGACACGCGGCAGGGGCGCGGGGCTAAAAGAGGCGGAGATGAGCAGAGAGCTATGATTGGAGCGAAGTGAAGGAGGCGGGGTGAAGTCTGAGAAGCGCCATTGGGTGGCGGAGCCTGACAAACGCAGGAAGTGAAAAGATGTGCTCCTGGAAAAAAAAAAAAGAATCAATTTTTATACTCAATCACAAATCACTCAATCACCAATCCACCCACCTGCAACCATTCCGCCTGGCGGCAACATTGATGGCCTTCACTGATTGGACGCCGCCTCCTTCCCATCTTTCTTTCTGTCCTGTCTGGTCAAAGTTGATGAGCATCAGCGGTGCTTCGTCGTTAGCGCCACCTCCTGGCCGGCAGAGCGCCATGCGGCCCACAAACCTCCCAGCATCTTCTTCTGCTTCGGTCTTTCCTGGAGACAGTTCCACCATGCCTCTTTCTATATCGTGGCTCCTCCTCCTTTTTCTGCCTCTCCCCTCCTCTTCCTCCTCCTCCCCACGCCTATGCTCTGATTGGCTGCCCTTCCAGGAAAGGAGCGGGTCAAGGAAAGAGGTCAAAGCTAAAGAAGAAAATAAATAGGACATCTGACCATTACATGTCCACCTTGCTGTTTGAGGAGGACATTGTGATGTTCATGTAGGACTTGGAGTGTCATCGTGAAGACTCGTTCTCCGAGTGTCCTCACTAAGTGATGGAAACAAGTATGAATGTTACCTGCGACATGAGGGGGACAATTTGTGCCTCCTGCTCCTCCTTGTTCTTCTTCCGTTGTCCGCCTGCTTCTCTTCCTCATTCTCCTCCTGCTCCTCCTTTCCAGGGCATCCAACCGTCGACCCAAAGAGGTCAGAGCCCCTCGCAGGAGGCGGCGCATCTCCAGCCTGTGAGCAGCAAGAAGGCGGGGCAGGAGGAAGGAGCAAGGACATCTTGGACAGGGATGATGGCAAAGGACCGAGTCAGCGGGTGGAGGACCTAGATAGGAATATGCCATCATGGACAAGAAGATCTGACGCAGGGGTCTCAAAACTCATGCAGGGCCGAGACCCTGCAGGTTTTCTTTCCGGCCGGTCACTACAGCAGGTGATTTTGAGAGTCATGGGACCCCGAGTTTGAGACCCCTGATCTACAGGAAGCAACGAGTGGGACAAAAAGTCACACATACTTGTTTGTGCCCCCCCAGTAACATCGCTGCCAGCCAATGGGGGCGCAGGGGGCGGAGTCACAGCCGGCATGACGACTGTCCCAAAACAAGCGAAACAAATCCAATTACAAAATAGCAAAAGCAGCTTCTGAAAACGTCCTGCTGTCTGGCAAACTACATGACTTCGTTTAAGCCTAACAGTGGCACCTCTCGCGAGATTTGGCCGCTGACCTCCTGCATGTAGCAGCAGCGAAGCTAACACGACCTTTAAGTCCTCGACGCGCCTCCTTCGAGGAGCACCGCGGCAACGGTGTGCAAAGATGGGAGCGGAGCAGAGGACGACGCCATCTGTGGGACACAAGCCGCGATGATGGCGCTAACTACAGCTGCTAGCTGCTATTAGCATGCCACACTGTGTTCGTAACACATTTTCACTAAAAACTTTTTACCTTCGCACCCCTCGCGGTTCCGCAGACTTCTTTAAATTCCCCCAAATGCCGATTTTACATGGTCCGAGACCTAAAAGTGGCAAATGTACGAGGTTATTTCCAGAAGAATGGCTGTTTCTTCTGCTACTTGGCGTTAAGCTAACGTGACACATACTACTTCCGCCAGGAATTTCAAAGTAAAGACGGTATTTACTCCCGTGCATGTTATCTCAACATACTGTAATCTTGTTCCGTGACTTTGTGTGAATTCAAGATATTACCATTATTATTGTATATTGCGAGATTAGCCATCAAGCACTGCAAACAAAGCGGTGACCGCTGACAATCAAGAGAATAGCAGGGGGGGGTGTAGGTGGACCGCCCACTATCGACAATATCGATATCAAGGTCAACGCCAGCGCGATGAGATCGATATTTTTAACTTTTAGGTTTATTTATACACGTGTTCTGTTGTGTTCACGCGCTTACATTATTAGGATTATATTGATATATGTTTACAACTCAACCGGGTCTTGGACATTGAAGGCCTTTGAACGATTCAGGGGGAAAAAACTGCAGTATCGTTCTTACTTGTGCAAACACATTTTTATCTTAACTTGATATACCGAACATTATCGGGAAACGATTGTATTCTTGTATTGTATTCATTCTGTATAACGTACGTCATTGTCTCACTTCACTCCATTCTCCTTGAGCCGTGGGGCGTTCAGGCGCATTCGTAACTGTGAGACTGGTATTCACGCACCCCACTTTAGGAAACCCAGGTTCTGGACTGTTCCATGCATATCCCAGAATGCACAGCGGTATGTAAATGAGGCAGGTGGGACTTTCCAGCTAAAATGTTGACTTTTATTCTTCCGTACGTGTTGACAGTGAAAATGAAGGTTTACATTTAAATTAATAAGTTATGTGTTTGTTTCCCAGGAAACAAGCATCAGTCAGAATAAAACGAGTAGACTGAGTCCAGAATCATCTTGAGGGGGCGGGCCATGCAGGAAGTGGATAAGCTAAGCGCTACACATCATTACAGTGATAGAAAAACATTAGTTGTTTCTTTAAGGAGGAGGCGGCCATTTTAAACAGTTGTTTTCATACTGACGTCACGATGTACGAGCCACGCTCGCTGCCACCACCGCCTTCGCCACCCTTGGGTTCCCGTTTCTTGGTGACAGGGGTGGGGATGAGCGAGGGCCGTGTGGGCGTGGTCGATGAGGTGGCAGCAGATGAGGAAGAGGCGGTTGGCACGGTGATGTCGGGGTGGCTCTTCCTGGGACTTGGCGTGTAGTTGAAGGGGCTGACCCTGGCCGCCACGGCGCCACTGCGCTGCTGACCTCGCTGCTGCTGACCTAGGTGCTGCTGCTGGCGTTCAGGCGGAGGCTTGTCATCCAGGCTCTCGCAGCTCTGACGCAAGTTAAGGTTGGAGCAGGAAGATGAAGAGGAAGAGGGAATTTTAGAGGGGGCGGAGCTGTGGATGACAGGCGGGGCATTGGCGGAGGTGGGAGAGCGAGCCGAGCACGAGGAAGAAGAGCGCGGGTTGTTCACGGGACAGTCTTCAAGACGCACCCACACTTCCTCTGAATTGTCGGCACTGTTGATGGCGTCACCGCCGGCGCTTTTGGCCCTCCGCCATGTTCCCTTGGACCTCACGCTGGCCTCCTCCTCGCTCCGCCCCTTCTCACTGGACTCAGAGGAGGCTGAAAGCACAGAGGATGAGCTTCCTGTGCGCTTCCACGTCCCCACGCGTGGCAATGAGGTGGAATGTTTACCGCCATTTCCTGTGCCAGTGCCACTCTCGCGCTTCCAGGTGCCCGTGCGGTTGAAGCGTGACGATGCGGCGTCGTGAGGGCGTGACGGACTTTCCGACTGGGAGCGCGTGGTGTCTGGCCTCCTGGATGAGGGCGGTGGGCTGGATGGGGACTCAATGGGTGGCGCTGCTGATTCTTCCAGCTTCCTCTTGAGGGTGGGGCTGGGTGCCTCCTTGATGAAGGTTGACTGACGGACGAGTGTGGGTTTTTCAGGCTCCACGTTCTGTTTCTTGGCCACCGTGGGGCCGCTGATCCTGGAAGCGGACTCGCTCTGTGAGATGCCGCCCCCGCCCCTCGCGCTCTGCTTGGTGGTTTTGGTGGCCGGCGTTACATTGCCTGGAGACGTTGTGCGTGGAAGCTGTGACGGTCTTCCCCCTTTCTGAGAAGAGCGTGACGGTGTGGAATCTCGTGAGGAGCCTCCTCCACGCTCCGCACCATCGCCACTTCCTGGGGCTTTAGCCATGACACTTGCTCTGGGTTTGCTCCGCCCCCTGGCTGCTAGCTCTGCCCTGGGTTTACCAGTGATTGGACTCCTGTATACCTTCTTCCCACCCCTGACTGACTTAACCTCCTCGCCTTCCTCCTTCTTCTTCATGTCTGCCGACGGCTTCACAATCTTGGCGCCTCGCTTCAACTCTTCCCCTTCATGCTCTGCGTTGTTGCTGCAGGGCGGCAAGTGGAACGGCGAACCAACAGATTTGAGTGACAGCACAGAGTCAGAGTCTGAAGATGCTTGGCGGGAAAGGGAAGAGGCGGCGGCGGCGGCAGCAGCATTAAGACTGCTGACAATGGAGTTGGCGCCTTCTTGAATTGCCTTCCAATCAAATGACTCGGAGTCTGGGGAGGCGGGGCTTCTCGGCACCTCCGAAGGTTCCTCTTCGGCCAGAATGTCGTCGTCTGCTTTGGGAGCAGGAAGCGATGAGGAGACAGCAGGTGATGGCGCAGCAACAGCGGCGGTCTTCTTCTTCTTCTTGGGCATGGCGGAGCTGATGCACTCCTGGAGCAAGTCATCTTCAGAGTCGATGCTGAGCGAGCTGAGCGACGAGTTCCTGGAGAAGCAAACGGGTGTGTCCTCCACGTGGAAGGCTTTGGGGGTGTAGCCGCAAGCCGCCAGCGGGCGGTTCTTAGCCTCTGCCGGTGCTTGAGGAGGAGCCCTGGTGGCGTCTTTGTTTCCATCTTGATGCTCGGGCGCGGCAAACTCCTTGTTGTTGTTCTCTTGGTCAATGTCGCTCAGTGAGCTGAGGGAGGAATTTCGGGAGAAGCAGACGGGCGTGTCCTCGATTGCAAACTTCTGCTTCTCGTCCATGGTGGGCGGGTTGGCTTTGCTTTTTCGGAAAACGGCCGCTGTCTGCTGCTTGTTCTTTTTATCCTGCTCCTTCCTCTTCTTGTCTTCATCCTTGTCGTCTTCGTCAAAGTCCAGCGAGCTGAGCGAGTCGTTGCGAGAGAAGCAACATGGTGTGCCCTCAATGGGCGTGTAGTGATGCGGGGAGTCGAAGGCGAAGCCTGGTTTGACTTTGGTGTACGCCACACGTTGGGGCATGGGCTTCACTGGCGATGTGGGCTTCTTCTTGTGCTGCTGGGGGCTGAAGAGGGGCGGGGCTGGAGGAGGAAGAGGAGGTGGAACGGGCGGCGTTTGGACTGGCTCGCCATTGGAGGAAGCTCGGATTGACTTCCTGGGTTTGGCTTTTGGCATGGCCGCGCTAATGCACTCGGCCAGAATGTCGTCGCCGTTCTCACCCTCGGGAATTCCGGTGCGTCGTGTCTGGGAGGTGGTGGATGGAGCCAAAGGTGCGTTTGCCTCTTCGTTGGGCGGTGAGTCAATGGTAAGGTCGCTGAGCGACGTGGCTGTGGAAAAATTCAGCGGAGTTCCCTCCACACAGTAGACACGAGGCACCTCCTCCACTACCAGCAGGTCCTTCCTCTGCTGTGATTGGCTGCGGCAAGGAGGGGGGAGGATCTTGTAGACGGGAAGCTGGCTGGGCTTGCGTGGAGCCGCTTGTTGAGGCTTCTTTGGCTTCCGTGATGATTTGGGCATGGCCATACTGATACACGCTTCCAGGATCTGAGTGTCATCATCATCATCCGACTCCTCCCTGACGTCCTTGCTCCCCTCGTCCTCCTCCCTCATGTGAGCTGTGATGAAAGGCTCGTCAAGGCTGAGAGCGCTCAAACTGGAGGCGTAGGAGAAGCCGTGCGGTGTGCTCTCCGTAGCAAAGTGCAGTAGAACATCAGCACTGCTGTCCTCGGGCTCCTTTTCGTCAGCCTTTTCCTCCTCCATGCTCCTTGGAGGAGGCGGCGGGGCCGCCACTGGGGGCGTTTTGGCGCGGCTTGGTGGCATGGTCTGTCCGGGACTATCAGGCAGGTCGCTGGGGCTGATCACGCCACTGGGCATGCCGCTACACGGCTCGCTGGAGCGCACGGAGCTGGCGATGGAAGACGTGGAGAAGCTGTCCAAGGAGCTGACCGACGTGCAGCGACTGAACATCAGTGGCGTCTCCTGAGCATAAGGTTGCTCCGGTGGGCTTTTCGGGGTCCTGGTGCCCGATGATGGCGGTAGCTGATGATGATGAGGATGATGGTGGTGGTGGTGACTGTGCCCGTGGTGATGATGGTGTCCACGCCGTCCTCGTGTGGTGGGAACCACAGTGGCCGTCTGGCTCTCAACTTCCTTCTGCTGCCGCATCCTCTGCTGCTGCTGTTGCTGCTCGTCTTTCTCACCGGCACCGAGAGTGGAGAAGTCACTGTCCATCGCGTTTGCTCCTCCACTCTTCCTCCTCGTGACATCCGCATCCTCCTCTTCTTCCTCCTCAGGAGACAAGGAGGACAGCGAGCTTCCTCCAGAAAAACAGATGGGCGTGTCCTCCACGCAGTAAGTCTGTGTGGACTCCTGGTTGCTCTTTGACAGCGATCGGTTGGGAGCTTGAGAAGGAGGGCGGGGCTTACTCACAGATGAGGCAGGGGTTGGAGGTAGGGAGGGGTCGGCGGCATCTTCGGCTTCAAACAGAGGCTTGCGTGAAACATCGCCGTATTTCAGGCTGTAGTCAATTGGCTGTTCGGGTGTAGAGTCGGCACCGTAGTTGGACGTGGCTGTGACATAGCGTGAGGGTGGCGGGGGTGTCATGTGGGTATTGTTGCTAACAGACGTGGTGCCATCGCTTCTCATCCTCACCCTGGCTGCCTGCTCCTCGTCCTCCTCGGCCTCAGCCCGGCCACGGTGGCTGGGACTCTGTCGCCCTGAATTCAGCTGTTCATCCGAGTACTTGAGGCTGTAGTTGATGGGCGTGTCCAGCTCGGCGCCGTCATCGTCTGCCATGTGGTTAGCGCTGCGAATCTTTAGCGCCAGATCAGCCGGGTACTTCCTGTAAACGCAGCACCTGTTGGCGCCGCTGTCGTCGGAGGAGTACAGCGGTTCCGAAGAGGGTTTTGTTTTGCCACGGTTGCCGTAGCCGTCTGCGCTGGTCACGCTGTTGAGGCTGTCGCTGGACGCTCGCACGCTGGCTGAGAAGACTGGCCGCGCATACGTTGTGTCATCGCCGGTCCTCTTTGAGCCGTCAGCGTTTTTCGGACTGGACAGCACCGGCGTGTTAGTGTAGGAGCGCGTGGCGGTCACCGCTGCACCGCTGCTGCCGTTACAGCCCCGCCCCTTCCTGTGCGCCGTCTTGGGGCTGAGATTGTCAATGTTATCAAAGGTCTCAGACAGCTGCTGCGCGTCCAGCTCCTTGAACAGTGCCTTCTGTTTGCGGGCATGCAGTGACGGAGCCCCAGCCCCCGGCGAAACCACGCTGGCGTCCTTATAGCGAGCTGGGCGATTCGCCATCAGATTGCGCAGGGCAGCAGCGCTCCCCATGGCGATCATCTTGTGTCGGGAATGGATAAGGTTGCGCAACATTCCCACAGCACCCAGCTCCCACAACGCCTCCTGGTCCTTGGCGTCGCGTGCCGACAGGTTCCAGAGTGTTCCGCAGGCATTGGACACGATGGTCAGGCTGTGAGACTTGAGGTGCTGCAGGAGTGTGGGCAGGCAGCCATGTTCTCGTAGGGTGTGTCTGCAAGATGACACACATGCACCGTTAGCTTCACAGTGCGCTGAGGCTAGTGCAAGATGCCGAGCGAGGACACACACCTGTACACCTCGTTGGTGGCGATAAGGCTGGAGACGTTCCTCAGGATGCCACCGCCGCTTTCGATAATGGCCAACGTGTTTGTGTGGCTGCGGTGCGTCAGCGTCTCCACCAGGAAGGCCAGAGCGCCATCCACCGAACAGATGTCCGCCTTGTTCTCCGTGCAGTGTGCTGACAGGTTCCAGAGCGCGCTCAGTACGGACTTCAGCGTGGACTCCTGCCACAAGCAGAACAAGAAGCAGATGAGCCACCTGGGCAACAGGAGAGGAAAGGAGTGACTCACCTTCTGAACCTCCAGGGCACAGCCCATCAGCGCTCGCACACTGCCCACCTCACGGAGCGTCTTCTTACTGCTCACATCTGCTCGCCATGACAAGTTCCTCAGCACGCTCGCAATCACCTGACCCGTGATTCACACATTGGTTCAAATGCATTGTACTCTTCTGTCAGTAAAAGAACACACCTGTTGCAAATCTTCACTCTCCGACTTCAGCTGAGTCACCATGGCCCGCATGCAGCCCTTCATGGAACACAGTGTGGCCTGATGGGGGAGGGAAATGTGGATTTGAGGCATGGAAGGAAGAAGAGCAAAGAATCAAAGCGCTCCTCTTACCTTGTTGGCCACATCTCCAAAGGTAAGGTTGGTGAGCGCCATGCCGGCGTACCGTCGCAGTGTGACACTATAGTGATCACCGCTGAGACCCAACATCTCACAGTCCACCTGCAGCAGCTCTGCCACCGCCTGAAGACCACCTGAGTGATAAACACACACACAGTCCATAAATCCTCCTGACATACAGTAATATACTATATATAGTAAATCAATAATAGCTCTATTTGTAACAATACAATCTGCACAATATAAGCTAGAATGTTTATTTACTGTATGGATTATCTATTTATTAAAGCTATTAGCTTTTATTCCGATGGTAGCGGCTCACCAAGCTCGTTCATGGCGTGTCGATGTTCCTCATCAAAGGACAATTTCATGAGGACGCATGCGGCGGGACAAATCTGATGGTCGACGGGCGATGGCACTGCAGCACACACAGGAGCATGCACGTGAGACAGTATTTTGAGCACGGCAAGTGTGCGCGAGCTTGCGTCACTCACTGGGGTTGTCTTCCTGGTCCATGCCTCGTTCGTGGTTCTCCTGCCAGGTCCAGCAGGCTTCACAATAATGGCGCACCTGCTCCAGCAGGTGAAGCACTCGAATCTCCCGCCGCCCCCGTTTATCATCAGGCTGACTGTGGACGATATTGTGCAGCGCCGCGGATGCTCTTGCACGTGCCTCTTTGCTGCCACGGGAGTTACCTTGGCAACAAAAGGAGGAGGGATTTGAGCTGGGTAGCTTCCTGTGACAAGGCCATGATGCTTACCGAGCAACAGCGAGTCCTTGTCATTGCCATGCAGGAGCTGTATGAGCAAAGGCAGGCAACCCGACTGGCGCATGGCGATGCACGAGTCCTGCGAGCTGGACATTGCAAGCAGTGTGCGGGACATATCGTCCTTGTCGTGAGTCCCCAGCATGGACAGAAGACTGTACACCATCTCTACCTGCGGGGACACACACAACACACCTAAAATCTGCTCAAATCTGTTCAATTTTGGGGAAGGGGACTGTTACCAGGTGGAAGTGCTCACCTTTGTTCCTAAGTGGCTGGTGATTCTTCGAGGCACAGAGTAGGCAGGCTCATTGGCCGGCTCAGGGTCCAACCGCATACTGGTGTTCTGCAGACAAACAAGACATTTCCAATTGGCCGGGTTGCTGCAGCATGGTCATCCGCTTCCCTTTAAACAACTGCTGACTCACCTGAGCACCTCCCAGGACACCACTATCACTGGAGGCCTGTGGTGTATCCACCTGGACATACATAACCACAAAAAATGGATCAGTACCAGCAACCTCTGACTGTAAAGCGGGGGCCACGCTACCTGGAGTCGAGCACCGAGTTTCAGGATGTCTTTCTCAATCTGGTGAATACGTGCAGTACGAGCCTGTAAACACACAAAAACATCACGTAAATCTAATAGAGTGAATTAAAGGAATAAACCTAGATGCTGGCTTATGTTTATATTTACGAGGTCTATGTGGTGGAAACACACTCCATTATAACAAATTTACATTTTTATAATTCTCAGCATCATTCGCTGCGATGTTTGACGGACGTTGTTATGTAGTATTTACCTGGCTTTTAAAGCCAAAAGCGTTGAACATTATATGTGGTTCTTGTTCAGCACCCCATGAATGGAACCATGATCATGGAAAACCAAAGCTCTGAAAACCTACTCTGAACCAGTTCCCAACCAAAAGGGCTAATGCCTTGTCCACACGTATCAGGGTATTTTTAAAACCGCGGATTTCTCCCTCTACATTTATGAAAAAAAAGGCACTTTCGTATTTAAACAAAATGCATCCTCACGTAACCGGATAAATGCATTGGGAACCACGGTCATAAGCATGCCAAACCTGTGGGCGGCAAAACCTCCTAAATTTCTATCCAACCAGAATCATCCTCGGTCCTCGCGTCATTTCAGCAAAACATGGCGCCCGGCTCGTTCGTGTGGACTGAGAATGAGGTAGAATGACTTCTAAATGTTGTCTTAAAATATAAAGTCAACAAGACGCAAGAAATTGTCGGCAGTTCTGAGGGCATCCATGTTGTTTCTGATGTAAATACAGGTTGAGTGTGTAAAGTCACAGCATTGGTCGTCGCAGGCAGAGACGTTTGGAAATGCAAAATTCTGATTATTTGCGTCCGTATACAAACGTATAAACGTAGTTTTCTCCAAATCTACACTTTGGCAGGAGGTTTGGGAAAACCTACGTTTTTAGTGCCGTATATCTGCAGACACGCGCCGATGATCGGCCAAATCGTGGGGAAAAAACCTTTGTTTTATGAGATCCCCGCATACGTGTGGACAGCGCAAAAGACAGCCGCAAGTCCAACCTCAGCTCTCCTCTCCATGTCCTGACGGGAGCCCAACTGTTCCTCCATGGCTGAGTGGATCTGACGAGCCTCAAACTCCAGCTGACGACGACTCATGTCCGTCTGCAGAGTGAACTGATAACACACACACACACACACACACACACGACTTGAATAGGTGCACCAGAGATAACTGGCATACACACACAACTTGGAGTATATGTTCATAGCTAGCCACCAACAGCAGTGACCTTATTCAGGCTGAACGACCATTTGTAATGTTGAAACTTGAATATTTGTAATGTTTTTATTCAACCACTAACGCTTGACTAGTTCCCAGTGAGCCTTGCCAGCCAGGTCGAGTTGGCTGTGCTGCCCAGGCTGGTAATCACTCCTCAGCTTAATCGAAGGGAAACGATCAAAATGGATGAATTGACTTTTCTTTGATTTGTGGAGTGAGCGAGCGTTCTTTTTCTGACTTGATGGATTATTTCAACGAAGAAGGAGCGAAATACCGTTGGACGTTTCTTCCAAGCAGAACAGTGAGCAGTCTAATAATAAGGATAACGAGTGAGCATATGGCCATGAACACAGTGTGTACAAACAAAGCTTACATTTTCAGTGAGAGGTAGACTGTCAATCCTCTTGGTCAGATTCAGGAGTTGAGCGTAGTACCAGCCCTTCTCTTTTTCTTCCTTCTCCAGCTCAGCCAATAGGACAGCTCTGTCAGCAGCCATGGCCAATCACAAAGCAGGACCGCAGATCAAGGGATTGGTACAGTACAGCATGGTTACAAACTGCTTCTACTAATGCACTACCTCTCCTTCTCCAGCTCCTCCAGGCAGCGTTCGTGGCTGTCTCTGGATGCACACAGGAGGCCTCTCCTGGGAACCAATGCAGCAGAACCAGCAGAACATCCGGCCGCTCCACTAGAAGAGGCCGAGCTTGAAGAGGAGGAAGGCAGCACAGGAGGCCTCTGCCTGCCTACAAAACCAGCAGACTCCAGGCTCATCTCTGCAAAAGAGTGAACTTTAGACTGTGTGTATGTGTGTGTGTGTGTGTGTGGGGGGGGTGTATGTGTGTGTTCTTCACCTTTCAGTCTTACTATGAGCTCCAGTTGAGAGCCAGATGCCTCCCCAGACTCTTCTCCTATGGTGCCCTGTAGCTGTTTCAGCACTTCCTGTTTAAGAGGTAGAGAGAAATGTGCCTTCCTGTGTGAGAGTGGGTGTGGCAAAGGCTGGTGAAAATTTAGCCAGAGAGGAACGTCACAGCAACTCTTCTCATGGAGGTGTCACATTGACATCAATAGCTGTGTGTAGGGCATCATCATCATCACCACCACCAACGGCGGGACACTTACTATTGAAAATTTTACAATAGGCCCTGTCATAATAACAGATATTCAACTAATTGGCTGATAAAAAAAAAAACAAAAAAACAAAGTTGGTCCTTTTGCTGGCCTGGATAGATTGACATGTGCATGCGTGTTTGTTTTCATCCATCTTTAGCGCATAGGCTAGATGATAAGAGGCTTCACTCTCACACTGGTGAAGTTAGTTTCATCTTGGACGTTGGATTTTTGTCTCCATCACTGTTCATTTCACATTGGCATTTGGATATAAGGCCCTGTAGTAACAGCAGTAGCACCCCTCCCACTGTGCCCGGACTGCTCTTTCATGGTGCAGGGAGCTCACACTGACTGCTCATTCTATGTCCTCACAAACACTAACCATCCCTCACCTGAACTATACATGTCCAGGCGGCAACCAGAAACATTGGCTAAGTTGGCGAAAAACCTTTTGCATGTGAGCATGAGCTCACGTTCAGCAATAGCCAGTATAAGCTAGCTGGGTTAGCAGCTCATGCTAATGTTACTGTGTGTGTGTGTACGTGTGCATCAGTATGAGTTGTGCTTTAGTGCTTGTTAATGTAAGCATTTTAGGTTGGCCGCTGACTTGGTCATGTGTATGAAGCAAAAACAGCCACATTACATTTCACTTTTCTGGCCTGCAAAATAAGAGTGGCGCACGTCCTGCCAAACAGTGGTAGTAAAATAAGTCATAAAAATTGCTTACTTTCATAAAAGATATTACAATTACATCTGCAAATCTATATAAAAGCTCTTGACTTTCCAAATTACAATCTTAAATATGTTAGCAAAATTTAAGCTTTGCATTTGATGTACTCGCATTATGCCATATAATTGTTGAAAAAATGTTGAAAAAAATCGACAATTTGTAGGACAAACAAAATTTGTTAAGGTGACAGGCCTATTTTCCAAGATGGCATTTTGAAATATTTAAGCACTCCTTATTTAGGATCCCATCATTAGATTGACTTATTTTCTAGAGCCAGAGATCAACACAAGAAAACTTTTCATTTAGAACAAGTCTTTTTTTTTTTTTTCATCTTTCTAACACAAGGACATGTCATTTCCATTTCTTTAAGCCCTCTATGTCACACACGCTACAGCAAAAGTGGTAATTAGGACTTATGTCTTGCTCAAGTGAAGTATTTTGGAGCATTCAATTGATTTTTATTCTAAAAGGTGATTATCAGACGTAACTGTGATGGCATTCGTCATTCGGCTATATGCACGTGTTTGTTTGTTGATAATCCACAGCCAATAAAAACTCGGCTTCTAAGGTAATGAGAAGACAATGACAATACGTAGGGACGGCCTCTGTTGTGACGTACTGTATAAAACATTCCAAAGCCGGCCAACAACACGCTAACTACACGCCGACACTGCTCACTGACAGGAAACGGAAAGCAAGACATGAGAGGGAGTGTTTGTTGGGACAGGAGGCAGGAAAGGCCAAAGAAATGCTGGTGGTAGTCAAGTGGAGGAAAAATCACAGTGACTAACACTATATTACAGAGGCTCTGCGTCGTTTCATTTTTACTTGCATTTTTCTATACAGTCCATCCCTGCTTTTGGCAGGAGTTGCATTTCAAAGCAGCTACCACCTGAAGAAAAACTGGCCAACTGAATTACAGCCATCCTGACTTCATGACTTAATACTACAACTAATCATTTGACGTGGTTATACACCAACTTGTTGTGTTTTTACCATATATGACTTTTTTTGGACAAACTCTTCAACGCAATAGTAATTTGACAGTCCTTTGTAACAACCAGCGGTTAGAGCAGCACTTCCCGTGCGACCTCCCAGCTTTGAGGCGCATTACCGCGCCTATCATGTTGGAGAGTGGCCCCCAGTTACGGCAACCGGATCAGCCCAATCTCGCGGTGGAAGACGATCTTATCCCATCGGGACATCCCTATAAACTACATCAGTAGACACACAGCTGCTCTGGGGTAGTCGCACAGAAACCTTCACCTTCATTGAAAACGTGTCCCCAAAAGATAGCTTGCAAGAAACAAACAACTGTGAAATTTTGGGAACACAATAATGGCTCATATTTCCAAAATTGGTATGAATGTACATAAAATTTGGTGTCGTTGTTTACAAAAAGTGTTTTTTTTTGTTATTATTGTCATCATCATGGTTAGGGATCCCCGCTCTACATGATACAAGTCTAACTCACCTTCATGTTGGATGCCTCCGTCTCCAGTTTGCTCAGGTGATTGGAGTTGTCCTGCAGCTCCTGTCGTAGGTTGGAATTCTCCATCTTCAGCACCTCCACCTGCCTCAGTAGTTGGTCATACGATGCCGCCGCCATGTTGGACTGCTGGCGTCTGACCTGGGGACAGTACAGTTACATACTTTTTTCACTCAAATCAAAAAGGGAAAAATAAAAACCTGTTCTCATATTTGGGCAGAAGGTGGTGAACATTTCGGTCTCCGAAATAAATGCACAAACATTTTCAAGTTGCATTTATGTGACCCTCCGGTCTGTTTTGCCTGATGATGACTATATCATCAATTGATCTCTTCTTGTATGTCCACAGCATTGCTTCCATTCTTACCACAACTCTTTCAACTACTTATCTGCAATGTGTTCTAGTGATTGCTATACTGCATACTTCAGTATTTATTCGTAATAACACAAATAGATGAAGTTGTATGTGTGTATTGGACAAAGGTGGTGGTGTGACTGTTGTAGTAAATTGTATTGTATAACCCCTTACATCCGCTGTGGCTGAACCAAAGTGCTGTACGTCAGTAAAAAAAAAACCACAACCTCACCTTAGCTTTGCTCCCGCTTTGCTTCTTTCCATTCACAACCCGTGAATGGAAGGTAGCATGCTAGCGCGGTTGTGTGCACTGCTCGGGCTGGATAAGTATATTTTCACCATGTTGTATTTTCCTGCTTCAATGCAAGGAACATTTTGCAATTCCTGGTGACGACGTAGAGGTTCCGCGTAGAAAAAAGAAAAGAAACGCGTTGGTTTTTGCACCTAGCTCGTTAGCCGTAAAGACACACACAGAACATCACGCCGACCTTTGAAATTAAAGCGCCGTTCGACACATGTCCCAACTGGAAACAAAATGAGCGTATTATAAAAATAGCTCACATATGCAATTGGAACTGCATGAGTGACTACGTTTTTCTAAAACTTCAACAATACACTTTGTTGAAGATTTTGTAGCAATGCGGAGGCTGACATCCGCTTAGAAAAGTAACCCAAGCTACATCCATTTCGCAACTACTGAGCTAAATTGCCCATTGATGGACTGCATCAGTAAATGTAATTTTTTTAGCACTTAATTAACTGACCTTTTATTCACTAACCCAAAACTCACACATGCTACGCTGGTAAAAATAAGTGTATTGTTAAAAGAAAAAAAAAGAAAGTTATGTAAAAAAGCTGACGGTTGTACTACAAGAGCTGTACTACACACCAGTACACAGTACTAATGCAGTAAGCCATACTACTATTGTACTGTCAGCCATACGACAAGTATGGTTGTACTACACACTAGTACTACACATTAGTACACATCAGCCTTTTCAAATCCATCATCTTCCTCATCATCATCTTCATTCTCTCAATCCACCATTAGTGGTCGGCCATTTTCTCACCCACCATCAAACCACCCCCACCCCAACACCCCACCCTTCTTCCTCCTCCATGGCTTCCTGAGTCTCAGAGAACATTTGGAGCGGAGAGAGACCGCCGCCAACAAGAGACAATGACAGGAGGCCACCACCTCCGATGCCACCTCCCCCGCTTCCTCCTCCTCCTCACCCCATCCTCCCGTCGTCCGCCGGGGAACAAAGACAAGCACAGAGACGCAGGAACGCGAGGAGAAGAGCATAAAGAGAGAAAATGGCAGCTCACCCCATCGCTGTCGCCTCCATCACCTCCTCTGCTGTGTCTGACAGAAGCGTCAGCTGGGCCGCAAACTGGCCAATCACCGGCCCTGCTCGCTGGGAGGAGGGAGGAGCTTCCCCCCACTTTTCCCAGCATGCTTTGCCTGAGCTGCAGCAAGCAGACTGTTACTGATATCTGACATCCTATTGTGTGTGTGTGTGTGTGTGTGTGTGTATGCGTGTGTAGCCAGAGGCTGGGCTGAGATCAACATTCGCTAATCAGGAATAATTACTGACGTGTGCACAGACACATCACCACGCTCGAGCACTCTCTCTCCTCCTCGCATCCCTCACTCTCCAGGAGGGGAAGGCACTGATGTAATACATTTTTTTTGTAATATTCTTGCGATTGACCGGCAACATCCCATCCATCCACCAGTAGTTTCCAATCGAGGGGCTGGAAACCCGTCGATCGCAAGCTATAGTCACCAAACCACTGGTAACCCTTGGTGTGAGTTATTCCTAAAGGAGTTATCAGGACTAGAACCTCAAGCCACAACAACTGTTTATCCACCAGCCTCATAAACAAGAACCAGGACCCCAGTCGCCCCCCCCCCCACCACCACCTCCACTACATATACACACACACACAACATGACTGCACAGCCACCATCCACCAGTATGAGCCCGAAGAACTACTTTATCTTTCAGAGAGGTGCTCCACACTTGTGAGAACATCAGCATTCAGTGAGGTCATCACCTTTTACCTTTATGCATTCCCACATAGTATCAGCATTTGGAAGCAAATATAAGGTGAATGAAAAAGGGGTAAAATACGGCCCATCAGTGATTGGGAGAACGTCAGAAGGTGTGTTCAAGGACCGTCCAACAAGGTACAACAAATCACCGCTTTCATTATAACATGAAAAAAAACAGAGGGATTTCTAACTGTATATTATTTTTACAAAACTGTCATCCTTTTACATAAAATTTGATGTAGTTTTCATTGTAGTTGTGTATCAAAGCGTTAACCACAGATTAACACCCCTACTTATTATAGATAAAACTGATTTCTATCCCCGATTAAATGTGAGTAAGTTAACTATGAACAAAATGCGATTAATCCCGATTAACTAAATTATTATGTTTATCGTTTGACAGCCTGAATACATATACACACAAGCGCACAGAAAACGCGTACATGTTCATTCATTAACAAACATCACTGCCCTTAACTTGCACTCTGCTCTAAACCTCCACACTTGTAACTATGTCAATATGTTTGCACCCTCAATATTTTTGTAAATAATGGTAGAATTCTATGGCTCTTATGTTATCATTCTTATTTAACTCCCTCAATAGTTCTTCTGTTGCTGCGTTGCACTGTTTTTTCTCTATACTTTGCACCGACCCAACGAAACTAATGACTTGTATTATGTGAACTATACCTGGCAATAATAGTGATTCGGACATATCATATGATGTTATATTTTAATAGCACAGCAAATGTTGCTTCTCAGTACAAATAGACTCCCACTAACTATGAATGCCATTGCAATTGGAAGACAATAAAAAGGCTCGTATCTTAGAACCGTGTACAGTATGACAATATATAGCATATATCCAACGTCATCATTCAATCTTTCCAAGTAGAGAAAAGGCGGATCCAATGACAGTCAGGGCCCATGCGGGGATTTGTAAACAAGAGCAGTGTTATTTGGGTCAGTTCAATGGAATGTGAAGACTTTCTCTGATGCTAACTGCTGGCTAGCTGACGGCAATCTGCCGCTGGTCCACTAGAACGCCAAAAACACCGTTTCTTGTCAATTAAACAAGCTCGCACACATTGAGTTCCAGGCGGAGGCCACAGAACTACCGAGTCTGGCTCTCCGAAGCCACCCGAACGACGACAGTCCGACATAAACAAACGCTTAGCTCGCAGCTATGCTAACGAGCCGCGGTGCTTTTTACCTCGTCTCGTCTAGAAAAGCATCAAAGTCGTCCTCACTTGTCACACGTCGGCGCCCAAAGCAAACGGTGCCAAGCCGAGCGAGGCAGCAGCGGCCTTTCACGTCGTCCTTCTTCTCCAAACAAGGACATTTCAACTTCCAAGTAGTAACTTTTAACTCGGCAAATGCTCCGCCATCTTGTTGCTGCGTGCGTGGACGCGTGCGCGGACGTCTGTGAGGAAAATAAATGACTTGCAACTACTTTACATTATACAATTATATTATTGAACGACTTAATATGCAATTGTGTTATTGAAATATTTTATATATAACCGTATTGTTTAATAATGCAATATACTATTGTGTTAGTACATTACTTTGTATACAGGTGCAGTGTACAATTAAAGTGCTTTATAATGTATCTTCTTGAAGATATAAATATATTGTGGTTGTTCAACACAATTAATTGAAGCAGTTTACCTTATTATTATTATTTTATTCACAAGTCAAGACTGTTATTGTGGAGGGCCCAAACGGAAGCGGCTCGTTTTATTGCGCTTCATTTCAAGATGGCGGCGGGTTGAGTCTGGATGATCAAGTGCAGCCTTTTTGCTTCGTTTGGCGGTCACGCTCACGGCTGGTGTTTGGCGGGAATGAGGGGCGTGCTTCCGTCCAGTGGACCGGATGTCTCGTGTGAAGCGGACGGCGGTGCTGTGGCTGCTGGTCGCCAGCAGCTGTTTGTTCCTCTTGTTTCAGCTGTATTACTACCGGAAGTACGTCAGCAAGGTCAGACTACAAACGTGACTGGCGGCCTGAGTGAGCGTGTCTGTTAGCATTGGCATGCTAGTTGTTTCGTGCTATAGATGATAAAGTGTGTAGTATTTAACGCAAGCAGAGCGCACACATACCAAAGAATGGATGGGCTGCTTGATGGATCTCCAGGAAAGTCATCTTTGTCAGTGACATGTGACCTCTTCCACAGTCTGGCCCACGTGTCCTGAGCCGCACAGGTCACCTGACAGACAACGACCTCCAGTGGGTGAGTAGAGCTCATGATTTACCTCGTGATTGTCCCTAATACAGTAAGTGAGCCTAGTCAATATAGCTAGCAAACGTGGCTAATGAGTGAGGTTAGTGAATATTGCTAGTGATGTCGCTAGAGAGTGAGGCTAGTGAATAGTGATACATAATAATGAGTGATTGTTGCGACTGAATGTAACTAGTGATGGAGTGAGTGAGTGAAGCTAGTGATAGAGCTAGTGAGTTTAGCTAGTGATGTAGCTCTAGTGAGTGAGTGTAGATAGGGATGGAACAAGTGAGTGTAGCTAGTGAGCCTAGCTAGGAATTTAGCTAGTGATGTGTAGCTAGTGATGTAGTGAGTATAGATATAGTGAGTGAGTGTAGCTAGTGATGTAGTGAGTATAGATATAGCTAGTGATGTGTAGCTAGTGATGTGTAGCTAGTGATGTAGTGAGTATAGATGTAGTGAGTGAGTGTAGCTAGTGATGTAGTGAGTATAGATGTAGTGAGTGAGTTTGGCGAGTGAGTGTAGCTAGTGATGTATTGAATGATGTGTAGCTCATGATGTGGTGACTGTAGCTAGTGATGTGAGTGGTGTAGATAGTGATCTAGTGAGTGATGTATTGAATGATGTGTAGATAGTGATGTAGCAAGTGAGGTAGGGATATAGTGATGTATTGAATGATGTGTAGATAGTGATGTAGCAAGTGAGGTAGGGATGTATTGAATGATGTGTAGCGAGCGATGTAGTGACTGCAGCGGGTAAGTGTAGCAAGTGAGGTAGGGATGTAGTGAGTGTAGATAGTGATGCAGATAGTGCTGTATTAAATGATGTGTAGTGAGTGATGTAGTGAGCGATGTAGTGACTGTAGCAGGTAAGTGTAGCAAGTGAGCGAAAATAGTGATGTATTGAATAATGTAGCGAGTGAGTGTTGCTAGAGCTGTGATATAGCAAGTGAGTGTACTTAGTGATGTAATAGCTAGTCATCGTGGTATTGAGTGATTGTCGTGAGTTAGTGTAGCTAGTGATTGTAGTAGCTAGTGATGGTAGCTAGTCATGTGATGTAGCTGGTGATTGTAGCGTGAAGCTAGTGAATGTATCTAATGATGTAGAGAGTGAAGCTAATGAATACAGCTGGTGAATAAAGCTAGTGATGTAGCCAGTGATTGTAGCTAGGGTTGTCGCTAGTGAATGTAGCTAGTTATAGTGAGTAAGTGTAGCTAATGAGTGAGGCTAGAGAATATAGCTAGTGATGTAGCCAGTGATTGTAGCTAATAAAGCTAATAAGTGAAGCTAGTGAGTATAGCTATTGATGTAGTGAGTGTGTGTAGCTAGTGTTGACGCTTGTGAGATAGCGAGCGTAGTGAAAGATGAATATAGTGAGTGTAGAGCCCTCCTGTGTTCTCAGCAAACAGTGAAGACTTTCCTGACGTTGTCACGGCGTTTCCGCCTGCCGCTGTTTCTGGCTGACACGGCGGTTCTCAAGCTTCTGACCCAGGATGCATTGCAGCAAGGTGAGCGGTCGGCACGCGAGGAGCACTGTAGCTTCCTGTGCACTGGCCGGCCAGTCACATCCTTTGCTTTGCTGGCCAACTCGTGGAAGTACGACGTGAGTGTCAGGCAGAGGGGAGCACATACGGTGGCTCCTGGCGTTTGTTGACGTTGTTTTCTTTATCGGCAGGCCGCTTTGCTATTGGCTGCCGAGCAGAAAGGCTTTGACCTGCTGGAGCTACGAGGGGAAGACCCCCGATTAGCCAGTTTAGAAATCCAGTCTGCGCTGGAGATCCCTCTGCACCTCCTGCTCCGCCTCCACGGTTACATCATTCAGGTGGGCGGGACCAGTCACTCACATGACCCCCACAAAAGTCACTTGTAATAAATGTTGCATTGTTGTCTTTTTATTCTGGAGGTGGTCTTCCTCTATGAGCGTACTGGTAACTACCTATGGCACGGGCCGATACGCATCAAAGCCAGCGCTGAGCACAGCTTTGCGCCTTTCACACGCCTCGACTTTGGACGCCATGCCGGCGCCTACAACAGGTTGTGTCACGTTGTGGAGATGTAGCTGAGATTGTTCCAACCCAACAGTGTTTTCTCATACCCCCCCACAGGCCCCGGCTGGTACTGACGGTTTTGGACGGCCTCGACATCCGTATCCCGCACAACATTTCCGGCTTCCTGTCTGAGCAGCAGCAAGCTCGCTTCCTCGAGTGCCGTCACAATGACGCCCGACGCTTCCTGCAGGTGCCACCAAAACAAAAACATCCAAGCACATGACCATCTTTCATTTGTGTGTGTGCGTGCGTGCAGATCTACCCTGACGACACGTCTCCTGAGGCACTGGATTTTCGGAACAAAGCAAAGTCTTTGCTTCTTTTGGCTACACAAACCCTCACAAATCTTCACGTCCCGTTCTGGATCAGCAGCGGAACCTGCTTGGGTACCTTGACCTGACCCCGCCGTGCTAACTAACGCTCTTAAGAGCGGACATGCTAACAATTTAGCAGGCTTACGCTGTAGTAAATTAACAGTATAGCAAGCTTACGCTGTAGCATGCTAACTGTGGCAGGCACACGCTGTAGCATGCTTATAGCGTAGCAGGTTTATGCCGTAGCATGCTAACTGTGGCAGGCTTACGCTGTAGCATGCTAACTGTGGCAGGCTCATGCTGTCGCATGCTAATAGCGTAGCAGGCTTATGCCGTAGCATGCTAACAATGGGCTCATGCTGTAGCATTATAGTAATAAAGTAAGCTGTCACTGTAGCAATATAGCAGAAACGCACTGTAGCATGCTAACAGTGTAGAGGGTTCACACTATAGCGTGGTAGAAATATAGCAAGCTAAAGCAGTAGCAGGCTCAAGCTGTAGCAGTTGTCCTTATGCAATGTGTACTGGAAGTGGGCTCAATCTTGGTAAATAAAAACATCCGCATGCTAAAGAGTCGCTAGGAAAGTAACCCCAGAGTAACCTGCAACCACCTCTTGGAGCAGGGTCAGGCTAAAGCTGTAGCATGCTACCAGTATAGCAAGCTCAAGATGTAGCATGCTACCTGTGTACAAATAATTTCATCTGCTATGTTGCTCCCCCCTGCAGGCTGGTTCAGGCAGTGCAGTATTATTTCATACAGTCGTGACGTCGACATCGGTATTTTCATCACCGACTTTCGCTCTGACATCGTCACAGCGTTCCAGGCTGCTGGCCTGTCACTCAAGCACAAGTTTGGAAAGGTGAAGGCATCAGTTTGGAGGTCATACTAGATGTTCGATGACCTTTGACACATTTTTGTCTGCAAGGTGGAGGACAGTCTAGAGCTTTCTTTTATAAGGGACAACGTCAAGCTGGACGTTTTCTTCTTCTACCAAGACCAAGATGTCATGTGGAATGGGGGCACGCAGGCCAAGAGCGGCAAGAAATTCAAGTAGGTGGACGTCAAATGTGATTGGACAAGTGCTAAAACTACAAACATGGCAGGGTGAATGATGGCATCAACTTCACCTTCAACAGGTACATTTTCCCTCGCTTCTCCTTGTGCTGGGCGGAGCTTGTGGAGGTCAAAGTCCGTGTCCCATGTGAGACACTGGACTACGTGACGGCCAATTACGGCTCGGCTTGGGGCGTCCCGCTGAGGACGTGGGACTGGAAGTCTTCTCCGAGCAATGTACAGGAAAATGGGGTGTGGCCCCTCTCGGAGTGGGAGGAGCTTATTCAAGTTTATTGACCTTCAGGAAAAAATTCCCCAATAATTTTTATTTTTGTTAAATGCATTCAAAAAGTGTGTATGCCAACTCATTTCCCACATGAGCTGGAACCCACACCAATTTAACATGAGTCCCCACACTTTGAATTCTAAAAATCATAACTGTTGTCTCACACACAAGGTCGTTTCTTTCACTCATGTTACCTGATTGAATGTTTTCCAAAGCTGAAAGTGAGTCTGTGCATATTATTGCTCTTAATGGTTTGCTTTGTTCCACCCACTGCAGGGCCGTTATAATTGCCACAAGTTCTGCGGAAAATACCAAAATATTATGTTACTCTTGCTGCAAATTCGATATTCAACTCTGGCACCACAGATACCTTACCAGTTTCTGGTTGCTTAGATCCATCAGTGAAAATCTGAATATATCCAAAATATCTATCTACATGCATCATTGCCAATTGTCCTTTATCTCCATCGTACTTCTTAAGCTTTTCATACACGGCAGTATCTTTCTCTGGATCCGTTAGCAACCATGGTGGGTGTGGAGGATAAACAAAAGGACTACACTCAAGATGGGCAACTCCCAATTTCTCCGCTTTTCCCTGCGCACTACCAAAATGATCTCTTACTGTTTAACTGCTCCCAAGTTGGGACGAGAACTTATTTGTATGATCCTCCCCATGCCCCTTCAGATGTATGTAATATGATATAATCTGAAGTCTTCTTAAATCAAGAGGTCGCCCACCAACTTCAACCACTAATGCACACACTGGGGTGGTTCTTTTAGCCCGTGAACAAAGTCCTTATGCCATACTCTGGATACCATCAAGTCTCTTCAGATGAGTTTTGGCTGCTGACCCATATGCTAAGCACCCATAATCAATTACTGATCTTATCAATCAACATATATTCTTTTCATCGATACCATATCGGCTCCCCATTCCTTGCTGCTCAAACATCTGATTGAATGAAAAACTTTTTTACACTATTTTCCATATATGTATTTGCCATGTGATCTTGGAATCAAACCACATTCCCAAAAACCTGATACATGTAACATTGTCTAGCACTTTTCCATACATTGTGAACTTAAATTCTTCCTCTATTTTTTTAATATGTAAAAAATTTAGTTTGTTTTTTCCATAGAGAATCTAAATCCCCGTTTCCTAGCCCATACCTCTACCGTGTTATTTGCTATTTGTAAACTCTTCTCTATATGTTGAATAGTCTTGCCTTTTTTCCAAAGTGCACCATCATCAGCAAACAATGACTTACCTATTCTATAATCAACTGAGTCATATATATCATTTATCATAATAGAAAACAAAATGGGGCTAATCACACTTCCTTGAGGCACCCCTTTCTCTACAGTCATACATTCTGAGAAACATCCATGGATTCTCACTTGCATTTCCCTGTGACTGAGAAAATCCTTAATCCACTTATAGATATTTCCTACTATTCCTAATTTCCACATTTTTACTAGCACCTCATCTCGCCATAACATGTTATATTCCTTTTCCACATCAAAGAAGACCGCCGCTACCGTTTCTTTGTTTGCTTGCGCATTCCTTATATCAGACTCTAATTTGATTATTGGATCCATTGGAGATCTTCCTCTTCTAAAACCACTTTGGAATGTTGGCATTAAATTCCTGCACTCAAGATAATAATGTATCCGCTCAACGATCATTCTTTCCATAATTTTCCCAAGATGAGATGTTAAAGCTATTGGTCTATAGTTTGTTGCTACTGCAGGGTCTATTCCTGGTTTCCTAATTGGCACAACTTCCAACTCCTGGGAACTTTTCCTTCTTCCCAAGTTTTATTATACATGTGTAACACAATTTTAAGAGCTTCTTCACTGAGATGCTTTAACATAGCATAACATATTTTATCTTTACCCGGTGAAGTTACTTGAACTTTATTTACTGCCTTTTTGAATTCACTTAAACGGGACATTCAAAGAATCCTACTTTCCTTCTATATTTTCTAAGATATTTTTATATTGCTTCCTCTCTTTTTTCCCTCTTCTCTAATGTTAAGTTTTCACAACTTTGTACTTTGGCTAGTATCCTTACCATCATCTTTGCTTTGTCCTCATCCTTTGTTGCCACATTCTCTCCATCTTTTAAAACTGGGCAATTCCAGAATGGTTGCACACCACTCATCTTTTTTTACAACTCCCCATACTTTATTTATAGAAGTACTCCCCCTATATTCTCACAATACTCCTTTTTACATTTTCTTATTATTTTCCTTACCCTTGCCTGTTCCCTGTTATACTCCATGCACTTACTAAAATTCATACTTTTCTTAAATTCTTTCAGCATTTTGTTTCTACTTTTTACTGCATGTGCACAATCTTGTGTCCACCAAGGGACTGCACTACTCTTTTTACTTCCTGACCTCTCCGGTATGGATATTTTTTCAGCCTCCACTATAGCCATGCTTACATTTTTATATATATTATTTCAATATCCTCATTTATCTCAATTTTTCTCATATTTCTGTCACTCAAAAAGCTAAACATTTCCCAGTTAGCTTTGTCTAATACCCATCGCCCTGTACATTTTATTGAAGTATTACAATTTCTGTTACCAATTGAGAAGGAAGCCGGCTAGTGATCACTTCCTATGGTTGCATCCTTAATGACTTGTTTGCTATCGTCTGAGACACCATTGTCAAATCTAACACAGACTGTGCTGTCAGACCAATTCTTGTAGTTGATCCTTCATTTAAACACACCAAATTCTTCCTGTCCATTAATTCCTCTAAAACTGTGCCATTATAATCCGTTTTATCTGCCCCCCACAGAGTGCTAAGAGCGTTAAAGTCTCCAACCCATATTATTTTCCGGTCATCTTGTCCTTCAATTAACTCCGATGCTTCAATGTCTAACCGTTTGCATGGATTATAGAAATCCACAACCACGTATTTAACGTGTCCGCTCCAAACTTCTACCACTATGTATTCTAACTGCGGACCTTTCCCCAATACTCTGTGTGATATCCCCTCCTTTACAAAGACAGCACACCCTCCCCCACTACTACTAACTCTATCACTTCTCTCACACATATAACAACATCCAAATGTGGTTTTAACCATGTTTCTACTACATCAGGGTTACTGCTTTGCTCTGAAATATACTGCTTAAATTCTTCACCATTCGCTATCGGGCTTGGAGCGCTCCACTGCAGAAAATGCATTTTTATATTTATGAATTTGTGGCACTTATAGCACGGCAGCGGTGGTGGCACATACATTCTCACGTTATGATTCATGCACCCTACCACCACATATCTAGGTAGCATTTCATCCTGACATTCTACCTAAACTGATACTGTCCACCTTTTCTCCATCTCTCCATGTTTTTAATCTCCTCAGGTTGATTGCTCGCCCCCCTTCGATGCTCTCTTCCATTTTTTGTAGATCTTCCACTACTGGTATTCCATAAACCACTCCTCTTGTTAGTTTCCCGATTCCTACTTTTGACCTTTTGACATGTGTTTGATAATCTTAACCTCCTCTCTCGTTGGCCCTCAGTGAAACATGCAATCCTTAAATCTCCATCTGAGTGTACTCTTGCTCTTCTGACTTCACCTGTACCTTCATATAGGAATGGAGTTATTGCCACAGGTGCCACTTTCCTTATGTCACGCCCTCCTTTGAATTTGAGAAGCACTTGAAACTCTTCTCCTTCAATCTCTTTCTCGCTCACGCGACCTGATCCACTCTCCCGACTCAACATTCTGTTCCCTGTCTTTTTCCTACGTGGTTTTACTTCCGACCAGTCGCTTTTATCCTCCATACTTCCCGCACTCCAACCTCCCCCCGGGCCCGCCATTAGTCGATCATTCACAATCCTGAGCAAATATTTCCAGTACAAGTTCGCACTTCCGGGTTCCTCTCCCGGCCAGCTGTCCGTCCTACCAATCACGTCTCGTGCTCCCGGCAACCTGCAAAGACCAATTCTCAAAGTGGGCGGGGCTAGCGGACATCCGGGCATTGAGTAAGACACTTGTATAAATGGGTAAACATGAAAACGGAAAGTGTGACAAATGCAAAGTTTAAGAAACAGTAAGTATGTACTTATAGACTGCATAAGGTATAAAAGAGAAAGAAATAACCTAAAGAGGAAAATCAACGATATGGGTATTCAGCTTAAAAAATATCCGAAGTAAACAATCAGAGCATAAGGTCATAAAGTATCTGTTGGAGTTTGTAAAAGCCCCCAAACTTAGTAATATAATTTAATAGAATATAGATATGTATATTTGTTTATGTATTTTTTTTCTCTTGTTGGAGAAGCATAATGTAAAATATGAAGCTATCCTGTAAGCCATAGCGACCATTCCCAACCGGAGGGTGGCGGTAGTGCGCTATTAGCGCTATTGCAGTTCGCATCCGCCGTTTATCTACACAGAAGAAGAAGACATCCGGGCACCCGGGTCACGTGACGCGGTGCAATCAGCTGACTGCGGTCAAGATCAGCACGTCGCCTCATCCGTCGCGTCTGGGTCGTGTGGTTCTGTGTTCGAGTCGTCCACCATGGCGAGTCAGTCCCAGGGCATCCAGCAGCTGCTGCAGGCCGAGAAGAGAGCCGCAGAGAAGGTGGCGGAAGCCCGCAAGCGTGAGTGGCATCCCCGCGCTAGGGATGCTAGCATCCTAGCCAAGCCTAGGCCGCTCCCGCGAGATGTTTACATGTTTACTTTAACGTAAATCTACAACCTCGGTCGTCGGGGAGCACGTGACGAGTTGACGTGGAATCACGTGATGTTCCCGCGCACGCTGCTGCTGATGATGATGATTATGTTTCAGGTAAAAACCGTCGACTGAAGCAAGCCAAAGAAGAAGCTCAAGCTGAGATCGAACAATATCGACTGCAGAGGGACAAAGAGTTTAAGACCAAAGAGGCAGCGGTGAGGACACTTGCCACACCACCGCCCACAAATCATCCATTTGTACCACACGGCTCACTCCTCCGCACCATCTTGCTAGCTTGACCTTGACATTTTCCTCTGATTTCAGGTCAACCTTTGCAATACAAGTGTGACGTAATGATTAGCTTGGTAGCTTAGCAGAGGGCATGCACCCCGGGAGGACTTGGACAAACTATATGATATACCAACACAAAGAACGACATGTATGAATCATTAATACCATAACATAGGCAATGCTTAATATGATATACTATAATTTACAATATATACAAGTCTGATGTAGGTCATATAATAAAGAACTGTTGGAGGGCAATGTAAACGTTCACTGTAGAAGGTCAACAGTAACTTTGGAGCCCTCTAGCGTTCAATGAACGACACTACACTACATTTCATCACCAATGCGTGAACGTTAGGGCCACATAAAAAAGAATCTGAAGTTTCGGGATCAAAAGCCAGGAATGTATAAGACAAAAGGTGCAATTTTATGACAAATCATAATGAGGATAAGCAGCATAGAAAATTGATGGATGGAAACTCGTGATATTAGTTTTGACCATGCCAAAAGGTCACATAAGCTGTCTCAGACAATGCCCGTTACAACAGTGTTAAAATAATCCGGTGTTTTAAGAATAAATTTGTAAATTTACTAGAATAAAAGTCTTAATTTAATGTTACAGGCATAAGAAAAGCGGGCGCCTTATGTGGGGGGGACAGGGTACTTGAGGGTACTGGTGAGATGATGCTAACCCATGCTAATGTTTTTGTGCCCAACTGCTCAGTTTTGCCGTAATAAAAAAAATCTCCCCGAAGCACAAGGAAAGTTACCTTCCTTCCTGAAGAACTGTGCTCTAGTTTCCCTTTGACACGTATGATACGTCATACCTAATAACACCCTTGTTCGCCTAAATTTAGGCGTTAGTTCTTCAAGGAAGGAAACGTTCCTCGTGCTTCAGTCAAGCTTTTATTTTTAATGGGACAGCAAAACAGTGCAATTGGGCACGACACACATTAGCATGGATTTGCAGGTTTAAATGTATAGCGTGGCGTACCACAAGGGTCAATACCGGGACCCAAACTGTTTAACCAATACATTACACGACATCGGTAAAGTGTCACGTGATGCACGGAGGACTTTGTATACTACACTTATTGCTAACTCATTACTTTGTGAGCACATTGTCACATTACCTTACCTTATGTATTTCAACTGCAAAGGGTAAATCGTGAATACAGGACGTGTACACACCAAGGAGGTTAGGATTAAATCAACTTTGCCTCTCCCTACTCCTTTTGGACATGTGACTGTAATATAACACATTTTATGATTTTATGGTCATAAGTTTACAACTATATTCTCGAAATCTCCGTCATAACAGGCATTGGCTGAGACAGCTATAAAGACGGGGGACTTAAGCCTTGTCAAATCTAACATGAGTTTTATTTCTTGAGAATTTATGACTTTTTATCTTGAATTGTGTTTTTTTGTTTTTTAAATGTGGCCGTGGTGTGACATGTCGTCATACCAGCCTATCTACTAATACTACTGCTATATGGTAGCAGTACTATATCATATATTCCTACATCGTGTAATTGTTTTCCAGGCCCTCGGGTCCCACGGCAACAGTGCGGTGGAGGTGGACCGGGACACGGCCGAGCGCATGAGTCGTATCCAGGCCAGTTACCGTGCTAACCGGGAGTCGGTTCTGGGAGACCTGCTGCGCCGCGTGTGCGACATCAAGCCCGAGTTTCACGCCAACTACCGCGTGGCGGGCTAGTGTGATGATGACGATGGCGGCATCGCTAGCTCGTGGGATGGCAGTAGTGTCGTTCTGTGTTGCTTGTTGTAATCATAAATATTCCAACGCTCTTTCCTCCTACAAGAAGTCTCTCCTGGAAAAGTTTAGATGTTTTTTTTGCTGTTTTGCTCGGCTGCTGATCATAAACGCTTTGGTGACATTTCCTGTGTGTGTGTGATGTGATATTTAATAAATAGATGTGCTTTTCTGTGCTACGTTGTTGTTGGAATCAAGGTGAAATAAAAAAACCAATAAGGAAAGATGTGGCAGGAGCAAGGGTGCTTACATGATAGTATCACGTGATGTCAATAAAAGCTGACCCTGCAGGTCTGGTTTGCGTTGTTGCTTCCTTGTTGGACGTGGAATTAAAAAATGCAGTTTGTACACCAAAGCAACGTGATGGTAGGTGAGCTGCACACTTAGGAGAGTAAGAGGAAGCCATTGTCATAAACGTTAGGAGAGTAAGAGGAAGCCATTTTAATAATGTATAGAAATGTCATAAAGATTCTTCATACGGTGCTGAAAACCGAATTAACTGCACGCCACGTGATTTCTTCTTACGAACTCGGTGACGTGGCTGTCATCGAACCCGCCCCCTGCCTTCAAGTACGTGTCCTGATTGGTCCGCTGACGACTAGGGCCGGTCCTCTCGGCTCTGCGTCTGCGCGCCATGACGTCACAGCCGGAAGTCGCCCTGAAGTGGCACTCTTCAGACGAGACGCGACGAGAAGACCCGTTGTGTTCCTTTCTCCTCCACCTCCTGTTGTGTGTTGTTGTTCTGTCAGCCGGAGCGCCACGACGACGGACAGGAAGTAGAAGAATCCCCGGAAGGCTTGCAGGTCAGTCGAGGGTGTTGGAGTGTCACTGACCTCTGCTGGGAGCCCCGTGATCGGGCTTCTAGAGTGCACATATATATATATATATATACATATATATATATACATATACATATATATATGTGTGTATATATGTGTGTGTGTGTGTATTTAAATCCTGCATGGAAAAAAATGAAAATAAACTTTGAGCCACGCGCAGGCTAAGTGTCATTGCAGGTCAAAGGTCAGAGATCTCATCTGCCAGGTGAAGGTCTCAAAGGTGACATTTTATTGTTGTCACCTGAGGTGCGGTGATGTCGGCGTGTGAAGGTTTGTGTGCTTGACAGGTGACGAGGTTGCTGAACGGGAGATGTATCCGCTCAAAGACAAGATGGGCTAATGCAATCGAGTTCGGACCTCATCCGACGATAATCTGATTGGCTGCTGCCCCCGCATAGCCGGCGGCCGACAGCCAATCAGATTACGGCAGTGTCTGCTCGCTAACGTCAGCCGGGGACATTGATGCTACGGAAATGGTCTTTGTGTGCAGTAATGGACCACCACCAGAACCACAGCACCATGCAGATGGACCACGCCCACCACCACAATCACGCCATGCCCGTGCCCACCGGCGGCAGTGGACACGACCACGGGAACCAAGGAGGACACGGCGGAGGCATGGTGGGTTCCTCGTCGCCATTGTCACATGCTGACGCTAATGCTAACGTTGTCGCCTAGGCGATGACCTTTTACTTTGGCTGCGAGAAGGTGGAGCTGCTCTTCAGCGGCCTGCTCATCAACTCACCTGGAGGTCACCTTCATTACACCGCCACTGTCTTGGCTTCTTTGCTTTGATTGACAACTGTTTCTCACCCTGTGCTCCAATCAGAGATGGTGGGGGCGTGTCTGGCCGTCTTCCTAATGGCCATCCTCTACGAAGGTCTAAAGATCGGTCGAGAGGTGCTGCTGCGTCGCAGTCAGGTTAACGTGCGCTACAACTCCATGCCCCTGCCCGGCACTGACGGCGCCGTTCTCATGGAGACGCACAAGACTGTTGGGTGGGTTGCTAATGCTAACACTGCAGCAATGTGTGCTCCTATATTTTATGCTTTATGACTTTATTACAAAGGTATGTTTACAGTATTACAAATACAGTACATATGATATCTAGTATTATTTCTAGTTTTTACAGCACATAGTCGTGTGTACATTGTACCCCACATTGTTACCAGTCATGCTCAGAGTGACCCGATGGCGTCTTCACGGCGTACTCTACGTAACGCTAACCAGCCACCTCTCGTCTTCTCAGGCAGAGAATGCTAAGCCTCACCCACTTCCTGCAGACACTGCTGCACATCATCCAGGTGGTTGTCAGCTACCTCCTGATGCTGGTCTTCATGACATACAACGCCTATCTTTGCATCGCCGTGGCGCTGGGTGCCGGCGCCGGTTACTTCCTGTTCAGCTGGCGAAAGGCAGTGGTTGTGGACATTACAGAACACTGTCATTAGCGCACGCGCTCTTTAGTTTGCTGTTGTGACTTCATGCAAGCCGTGGATGCGCTGACAGGTGCTATACTGTAAGATGTAGCTAATGGACTACAAAGCTGAGAAAGGAGAATGAGGCGGTAACCATGGTGACACAATGCTAGGTTAATTTGCACACTGTAGTTGACCTGTAATGAACATTTCTAGAGAAATTGGGGTATGTAGTTGAGCGGGTAATTTTAGTTGATCGTGTCCCGTGCCAGGACATCAGCCGATGCCAACTTGCCGCTACCGGCGGTAATGTTTTATGCGTTATAGCACGATCACGCTGTAATGAGCTTTTTATTGCTGATTGGACACGACACCGCTGCCTTAACTAGCTAACGCGTCTTGTTAGCTAACAATGTTGATGGTTTTGGCAAAGTCAATCAAGCACTGACAGTTGAGGGAAGGGACCAATCAGAGTGCAGGATGTGTTGTTTGGAATCAGTAAACAAAATAAAGTTTGTGTAGAATGTGTGTTAAGTCTGTGTTGTACGTTGAAAAAGTGATAAACGTGTGATAAATGTGGAATTGTACATTTGAAAAAGTAATAAATGTGGAAGTGTTTTATTCGTGTGCCCCTTGACCCCTCTCCCCCTGCCGGTAGGAGCGTCATGACGCCACCAGGCCAGCAGGGGGCAGCCGCGAGCTACAGGAGACAACAACTTCCGGGTCAACCAGGTGACAGGTGGATGTTGTGCTGCTCAACTTGATCTCCAGCTTCTCCTGTCGACCCCCTATGGCCTCAAGGCGACCGGACAGCTTCGACGGGCTCGTCTACCGCGGCCGAGATGAGCCCTACGGAGCGGGCTACTCGCTGCGAAGCGCCGGCGGCCCAGCGGAGCCACAGCATCACCACTGGGTCACCACCCCGCCGGACATCCCCGGCAGCCGCAACCTGCACACCGGGGAGCGGACGCCCTTGTACGACGAGCCGCCGGGGGAGTCCGGAGGTGCTCGCGCGGGGGACGCGGCGCCGGCGGGTGAGGCTGTTAGCTTCCGTGCTAATGTCGTTAACGGTCATAAGGAATCCGACAGCTAGCTAGCTAGCTAGCAGGCGCATATATTAGCTCTCATTCGTGGGTATTGAAATATGGAATGAAATATTGCTAATATGTATCGCCGACGTTCGAAGGGGGGACGTGAAGGTCATCCTCCAGCTTTTGTAGATTCGATAGAGAGTGCCGGTCGGCATGGTTGCCTGTACGATTCCCCGCCTGCTCCCTGACACTGTGCGTGCGTACGTACAGACGTAAAAACGTAAAGAACAGAAAAACGCTTCGGCGTGGAGTCAGTGAGCAACACGACATGAGCGTTTGCAACTCTGTCTTGTCAAGTCACGATCAATAATCCACTTTCTGTGCGGCTTATTCTGCTGGAGCCTATCCCAGTTGACTTGTACACCCTGGACTGGTCGCCAGTCAATCGCAGGGCAGACAAATGCGCATTCACACTCACATTCGTACCTGTGGCCAGTCAGCCAATAACAACATTTTGTTCAACATGGACACGTTATACAGTATCAAAATTCCATCCAATAGTGTCAAAGGTTTTTTGCCGACTTAGCCAATGTTTCTGGGTGCCACCTGGACATGTTCATTTCAGGGGCGGGCTGGTTAGTGCTTACGAGCGGTCCGTGCGAGCGCCCCGCACCGTGAGAGAGCAGTCCGGGCACAGTGAGGGGGTGCTGCCGCTGTTACTACAGGGCCGAATATCCAACTGCCAACTTGAAATGAACAGCGACCGAGACGAAAATCCAACGTCCAACTTGAAACTAACTGAGTCTGTGTTTGAAAGAGCGAGAGGCGTGGCTCCCCTCTCTGGCTGTAGGGAGGGGCGGTCGTTGTGTGTAACTGGCCAATGACGCGTGACTCTTTCTTTCATGCTTGTACTCGGCAAAGTACCCGGAATGTAAATATAATTTATTTCTGATATTATTTCTCATTACAGAACAGCTGAATCGCTTTGCTGGTTTCGGGATCGGACTTGTCAGGTGATCTGCTGATGGTGTGACATTGATCTTGTGACATATTGAGAAGGTGACGGGCGTTAACGAGTGTCCACCTCCAGTCTGTTCACAGAGAACGTCCTTACGCATCCCTGCGTGGTCTTCCGCAGACAGTGTCAGGTGACGTCACGCCACCGCCATTGCTGACCTTCAGTGCGTGCACGCCAACCACCTTTGTGCTTGTGTGCAGGTCAACTATCACGCGCGCTGCTACCACCTGACGCCATTCAGCGCCCTCGCCGTCATGTACTCCATCAGCAAGTCTCAGGTCAGTGGTCGTGCGGGGTGCTGGGCGTGTCCCGAGGTCACCTAACGCCTCGCGGTTGTGTCGATGTCAGGGTCCCAAAGCGCTGTGGAAGGGGATGGGTAGCACCTTCATCGTGCACGGCGTCATGCTGGGAGCGGAGGGCATCATCAGCGAGTTCACACCGTTACCACGGTAACCAGTGGCTGTAAGAGCCAGGTTGGCAATAGGGAGGGGTGCGTGACCTAAACAAATTCCGTTTGTGGCTGCAGAGAGATTCCTCACCGCTGGAGCGCAAAGCAGCTGGCGGCTCACTTCCTGCTTAAAGGGTTAGTTCTTCTTCTACTTCCTGTGGGAACGCTCATTAATGCTGGAACTTCCTGTTGGCAGCTTGACAGCTGTGGTTGCGCTTCCTTTCTACTGCTCCAGCCTCATCGAGACAGTGCAGGTGATTGATTGATTGACGGATTGATTGATTGCATGTGACCGTCACTCTGTTGTGCCGCAGAGTGAGATTGTGCGAGACGACTCATCATCGGGGCTGCTCGATTGTGTGCGTGAAGGTTTGGCTCGCCTGTTAGGCGTGGGTGCTCCTCACAGTCGCCGCCTGCTCCCTCTCAGCTGTCTGCTACTCCCCGCCATCGCGCACGCCATCCTCCGCTACGCCATCGCCATCTCCGTGCAGCGCGTCGTGCTCTGGCTGCACCATCGCAACAAGAAGCGGCGCCACAGCCCGTCAGACCCGCTGGAAGCTCACTTCCCTGAGCTGGTGGCGGCGTGGCTGGGGTCGCTGGCGGCGGATGTGGTGGCGTTCCCACTGGAGACGGCGCTGCACCGCCTCGGCCTGCAGGGCACCCGCACCATTATCGATGCCACTGACGGGGTGACGGTGGAGGGAAATGGCGGCAGCCCGCTGGTGCTGCCCGTCAACACACAGTATGATGGATTTGCCGACTGCCTCCACACCATTCGCCGCAAGGAGGGCTGGCCGGGCTTTTACCGCGGCTTTGGAGCGCTGGTGGCGCAGTTTGCACTGCATGGGATCTTGCTGGCCACCGCCCGGACACTTCTGAGGCTGCTGCTGCTGGAGGCCAAGGTCAGTTAGAGGCAGCACCGCACAAGATGCAGCATCCTGGGCCTCTCACCATCACCGTGGCAACAAGAATATATCAATATAACATGATCACGGTGCTAGCTTAGCTTAGCACAAAGGAATCATGATGTCACTTCCTGTCTGTGTGTACGCATGAAGCCAATAACCTTGTGCAGTTGTCATGAAACAAATGTAGATTTCCAGACCAAAAAAAATGTTTTTGTGAAACGATGTCAATATGACTGTCAATATGAAATACAAATAAAGACAAAGATGATGAAATAAAAAAGTTTTTGTATTTTTTTTGCATGACACGGAGCCCCTGAGGGGACATTTTTGCCTGATGCATTTACAGTGTGTTTTCGTTGTTGCCGTATCACCATGGTAACGTGACTAAACTCCTAACCTGGTGCTCACGAGGTTTCCATGCTTAAAACCAGCCATGGAAGTTCCACTCCGTCACTGTTTGATGACAAGCTATGGCTGTTGGGAGAAAAGTGCGATTCCTGATGATATGCATCGCTCCTTATCTGAATATCTCCTCCGGTACAGTAGGTGGCGATATGCATCTTTTGAGTCATGGTTGCAACCCGCCATTAAACCCAAAAGAAGAAGAAGGAACTTTTGTGGTAAGGTTCCTTGTTTCCACACGGACAGTTCCGCCCGGCGCAGCTCCGCGTTTGTCTTCCTTCGCCGCTGTTTAGCTTCTACGTTGACGTTTTATTGTAAAAAGTTGGCAAATGGAATCACATTGACCAAAGTACAAACTTTGTTTTTTGTGTTGATGGCGGGAAGCGGCAGCGTTCTGTTCTCCGGCTTCCGGGTTTTGGGACTTTACAGCAATCATGTGCCGCACGTGCTTCGCTACCATCAAAAACACCGCGAGTTTTACGTGGTGACGTCTGTGGGCAAATGTTTGCACACATACAACGTAAGATGGTTCTTCAAAGTTGTCTGTATGTGATTTGGAGCTGATCAATAGTTTGATTAATGGATGATATGATAAAATATGCTTTTGTTAGTCCCACATGGGGAAATACTAAATTGGTGTTGTGACGTCATTGACGAGCGCGCTTGTTTATTTTAGGTCGCTCGTTTGGGCATCGTCTCTGTCAGTGAGTATCTTTTGCTTGACTTTGGCTGCTTTGACGAGGTGAAGCGCCGCACCCTGATTGGCTCCTGTGTTGTGATGCGGTCGCCTAGGTAACAGCCTCCAAGATGACATCACTTGCGTGGCGGCAGACAGGATGTTGGCGTTTGCCGCCGCCGGACGACTCGTCTGTGCCTTAGCTAGGAACAAAGAGGTCACAAGATGGGATTGGCATCGAGGTGTAGGGATGGGCGTGGCTCAGACGCTTTTCTCTCCGTGCAGGTGGTGATGCATTACAGGGGTCACAAGCAGGAAGTCCGTCTGCTGCTTCCTCTGGGTGATCAGCTGATCTCGGCCGACTGCGGCGGACACGTCATCGTGTGGGACGTCCACGGCGGTGGTGAGGTCGCAGCTTGACTTATCGTGGGCCTTTCCTTGTCTTCACCGCGGCGGTAACACACGCTTGTTCTTGCAGACATCTACCTGCAGCTGCACTTTGACCCCAGCACCTTCGACGTGTCGGCCATGATGCACCCCAGCACGTACCTGAACAAGGTGCTGCTGGGAAGCTCCCAGGGTGCACTGCAGCTGTGGAACGTGAAAAGCAGGTCAGCGTTAAAGTTAGCGGTGGGCAATGGAAAAAGTGCTGACGCGTTCTTATGGTCACCAGCAAGTTGCTGTACACGTTCCCGGGCTGGTCAGGAGGGGTCACCGTTCTGCAGCAGGTAAGCGCGCACTGCCGCCCGTCTTTGCGACATCACGACTGACCCGCGTCACGCAAACGCCACTTTCCAGAGCCCGGCAGTGGACGTGGTGGGGGTCGGCACGGCGACGGGCCGCATCGTCATTCACAACATACGAGCGGACGAGACGCTGATGACGTTCACGCAGGACTGGGGACCAGTCACGTCGCTAGCTTTCAGGACAGGTGACTTTCCCCCGCACCTCAGTGACCTTTGACCCAAGCATTCAAACACTTTTCTGGGCAGACGGTCCTCCGGTGGTGGCCGCCGGAAGTCCTCAGGGTCACATGGCCTTCTGGGACCTTGAGCGTCAGCAGCTGGTGGCTCAGCAGAGACATGCGCACCGCACGGCAGTGGCGGCTGCCACCTTCCTGCACAGGGAGCCGCTGTTGGTTACCAACGGAGCTGACAACGCCATCAAGGTGAGCGCCGTGGCTGCGGAAACCGTTTCTACCTGCTGTCCGCTTGCCCACGAGTAGGCGGCCGTTTGTGCAGGTGTGGATATTTGACCAGGAAGGGGGCGGCGCCAGGTTGCTGAGGAGTCGCCAAGGACACAGTGCCCCACCCACTGCTGTCGGTCACCACGGCAACGATGGCAAGAACATCCTGAGCGCAGGTGAAGGTGCATCAAACACGCCACCCGGTCTTGGTCCTGTGTTGACCGCCAATGTTTCCCCCGCAGGTCAGGACGGCACCCTGCAGTCTTTCTCCACCGTGCACGAGCGCTTCCACAAGAACCTCGGACACGGTCAGCACCTGACTCCGCCAATCTGTTAGCTATTCTCATCTCATGTGGTCGTGTGTGTGTGCGTAGGCTCCATCAATAAAAAGAAAGAACAGAAGAAGAAGAAGGGCTTGTCCTATGACGAACTCCGCCTCCCTACTATCACTGCATTCTGCTCAGGTTAGCACGCGCAAACACACGCACACACACACACACGCCTGGTGTCAAATGTGTAGATGGCAGCTGTGTGTTGATTGACAGCTACGGCCCGGCAATCCGACTGGGACGGCATCATTGCGTGTCACCGCGATCGCCTAGCAACTACCACCTGGAACTACCAGCGATGCACCATGGGAGCTCATCATCTGCGGCCGCCAGGTGGCCGCAGAAGCGCCATCGCCACGGTAACCCATCATCTTCACCTCACACACGCGCGCACATACCATGACTACTTCCTGTGTCCTTTCCCAGGCCGTCGACATCACTTCCTGTGGAAACTTTGCAGTCGTGGGCTTGTCTTGCGGCCGTGTTGACGTATACAACATGCAGTCCGGACTTCACCGCGGTTGCTATGGAGACAACCAGAAAGGTGATTCCTGTTCTGGGATTGGTCTCGCCACCTTCTGTCTCTTGTTAACTCCTCCCCTTTAAAAGCTCACAGCAGTGCGGTGCGAGGGGTTGCCGTCGATGCTCTTAATCAGCTGACTGTCACCATCGCATCTGATTGGCTCATGAAGTTCTGGCGCTTCAAGAACCACAAAAAGGAAGAAGAAATCAAATTAAATGCTGCACCGGCACGCATGAAGCTCCACAGAGATAGGTAGCTAACGTTTAGCATGATGCTACACAAAGACAGGTAGCTAACATTTAGCATGATGCTCCACACAGACAGGTAGCTAACATTTAGCATGATGCTACACAAAGACCGGTAGCTAACATTTAGCATGATGCTACACAAAGACCAGTAGCTAACATTTAGCATGATGCTACACAAAGACCGGTAGCTAACATTTAGCATGATGCTACACAAAGACCGGTAGCTAACATTTAGCACAATGCTACACACAGACAGGTAGCTACCATTTAGCATGATGCTCCACACAGACAGGTAGCTAACATTTAGCATGATGCTACACAAAGACCGGTAGCTAACATTTAGTGTGATGCTCCATATAAACAGTTAGCTCGAAGCTAATGATGGTGTCTGTGTCTTCCTGTCAGCGGGATGCTAGCAGTAGCACTGGATGACTTCACAGTGCTGATTGTTGACATGGAAACCAAGCGCGTGGTCAGAAAGTTTTGGGGTCACCATGGCAACACCAACGACATGGTGAGCTTAGAGAGCTGCTAGCGTGCTAATTTGGAGTAGCGTGATGATGTTGGTTTTGCTTTGTTGAGACTTTTAGTCCAGACGGGCGCTGGTTGGTCACGGCGGGCATGGACTGCACCATTCGGACGTGGGACCTCCCCTCCGGAAGGTGAGAGTGGAACAGTCCATTTCCATCAAGGCCCCGCTATGAACGCGACTCAAATAGAGTTCTGTTGATTATCCCGCCAGCCTTGTGGACTGCTTCCTGGTTTCCATGGCGCCGGTGAGCGTGTCCATGTCACCGACCGGAGATTTCCTGGCGACAGCCCATGTGGACAGTCTGGGGGTTTTCTTATGGTCAGAACTGCTCTCTTTTCTTGGTTGGAGAAACGACAGCAGCCAATCACAGAGTAGTTCTCCTCCTCAGGACCAATAAAAGCCTGTGCGGGCCGGTGGGGCTCCGCCCTCTCCCGGCTGACTACCAACCAGCTGAGGAGACTCTGCCAGGGGCTGTGGTGCTTGAGGTTGAGCAGGAAGTGGCACCAGAAGAGGGGGAGGATGCCTTCCGGTCAGCTGAGCAGTTAGGGGCGGAGCTTGTGACGCTTTCTCAGCTGCCCGAGTCACGCTGGAAAAGTCTTCTTCACTTGGACGCCATCAAGGTGAGCGCCAGCACCACATGACAGGAAGCTGATGTCACATGACCTGACCCTGGCGGCCTTTCAGAGGAGGAACAAAGCAGTCTCGGCGCCAGTGGCGGGAACGTCGGCACCGTTCTTCCTGCCCACCGTGCCGGGCCTTACGCCACGCTTTGCCCCGCCCATACAGGAAGTGGAGGTGATGTCACCATTTGATGGATGTTATGACTTTGTGGATATTTATTTGGCGTTATTGTGTGTGTTAGTCCAAGGTGTTGAGCTCCAGTCCGCTCTCTCAGAGGTCAAAGTTCAGTTGTGCTCTGGAGGCGTGTCTTCAGGCAGGTTCATGTGAGTGCTGGGCAGAAAAGCTTTCGTACGTCTTAGATGTTTTTGATGAGCGTTGTTCACGTTTCTGTGCAGTCGACGTTCCCGTCAAGCTTTTGAAGGATTTGGGACCGTCTGCGCTCTCGGTCGAGCTTACCTGTCTGTCCCCTGAAGGGGGCGGAGACAGCAGCCTCCTGTTGGCATTTGTGGGCATGATTGACAGCATGTTGGCCAGCGGGCGAGACTTCGATCTGGCACATGCTTACCTGTGTCTGTTCCTCAAGGTGAGCCAATCGCAGTGCTGAGGAGTTTGTGTGAAAAACTAACGTGACGTTTTCCTTGCAGCTTCACCTGCGCGCGCTGTCGCAGGACGCGGCCGCCATGGAAGCGTTGCTCCGCCTCTCCTCGCGGCTGGAGGCAGGGTGGGCGGAGCTGCGGGCGTCATTTAACCAGTCACTTTGTCTGCTGACGTACGCCAAGAGCGCACTGATTTAAGCTTCCTGTCTTCTGGCCCTCCTTGGGGGGCATCTTGGGACAACCAGCAACTCCCCATGCCAGGCAGGCGTGCTAAACACTGTTCCACCGTGACGTCCTTTCATCTGCTGGTCATCACTTCATCCGTTTGTCCAACACACATTCAAAAATCCTAATGTCCTATTTCATATTTTGTTCCTCAAGTATGTGAATTTACAGGACATAGCTTGTCTCCTCTTGGCCAAATCGGGGCAAAAATGCATCATTTTGTTTCCATCCTCAGCGTTTGTGCATTCCTTCCTGCGTTGCTGTATCAACTATATAACTCCAACTTTTCAATTCTGTGATGGTCTTTTGAAAATAAAAGGCTAACGTCCCCAAAAAAATGTTCTCTCCATGTCGCAATATTCCGACATTTAACTCCCCAAATTACAACTTTTAATGTCAAAATCTGGAATACTCCATTTAACGGGCATTGCTCAAGACGGCTATAAACACAGGGAACTGGTCTGAACTTTGGCCTGGGTCAAAGGTAATATTACGACTTTTTCTCGTAAAATTACGACTTTTAATTGAGAAAAGAAGTCTTTATATATATTTTTGGAATGTGGACCAAATACGCCCTTGTACTCTAGTACCCTGCCCCCTCGTTTCATAGCGGTCTCAGGCAATGCCTGTAAACTGAAGTTACGGCTTTTTATTCACGTAAAGTTTTTACTTTTTCTCTCTTTTTCTCATGAATAAACGTTATTGACGTGAATAAACTTTTGATCAGCTGATAAACAGCCTATGTCAGTTAAATTGTTGTTATAATAAAAGACTTTTTCAAAGTGCTTTTTTGCCACACTCCCCCTTCTTGCTTTTCTATATTGTAGCTCCACTTCCAACCTCATTAAGATCCAAATGTGCAAAAGGTCAATTGTAGCAATTTTTCAATTGGTCTAATTTTGATCAGGTCTGTACAAATAAATGTAATGTATGTATACGATAAGGATGAAATATCTTTCAAACTCGAACTATAGCGTAAGTAAAGTCGAACAAAGGATATACCGGGACCAGTTAAAAGAAGGCGGCTGGTGCTATTTCACTGGTTAAGCGCCCCCTGGTGGTGGCCACAATTTCAGCTCGGCGGCTCCTCCTTTTATGCCATAGCAACACCTTTAAAACATACAATATAATGCTATATTTTACTTTTTTATAATTTGGGTAGTTGTTGTGTTGCTTTAATGTGTTTTATTTGTGCTTAAAAAAAAAGACCGCCAACAAGCCTTACGTCATCTGACGTCAGTTCCGCATGCACAAGATGGCGGCCTCCTTGTGGACGCTGTGCAGGAGAGTTCCCCGAAGGGGCAGCGGCAGGTATTTGGGTGGTTTCATTAATTGTCAGCTTGAACCTGAATTCGTTGTAAGTGTCCCTGTGGGGAGAAATGAACATTTGTGATCACGTGACCGGCCGATTTTTCTCTGCGCGCGCCTGGGTGCTCTCGTGACGTCATTTAAGCGTGACAGGGAATGTTCTCGACCATTTTTGTTGTTGTCGTTTTCCCACGCGAGAGAAACCCGTCCATTGAATGTTTTTCAGAAGGAAACGTTTTGTCACGGTGAAGCCGAACATCCGGACACGGTGTGACACGTGCATCACGTGTATGACGCCATATTGGTGGTGGGTACGGTACATTGTTGGCATCCTAAACAGAGAAGACGTCAACAAATCATAGCTGTGGGCATACAGCATCAATTTTTGGTAGACGATGAGACAGAAGGGGACACGCTCGCTGCCCGGGGGATTCCAGTCTGCCCGGTGCCTCCGGTGCTGATGCTGGCCAAACCGGCTTGTTCCTGGAGACATGAGGAGAATCCGTGGCATCAGGTGTCCTCGGTATCGGCTGGTAACAGACCGGTAGCTGTAGAAACTAGAAACACTTTTGTGCGTACGCATCCCTTGTACTTGAGGCCCCTGGTGAACTGGAGGCTGGAGCCTATCCCAGCTGTCAGTCACAGCCTACCCCATGCTATTGTGTATCGGTGCTGATCCAGAAAGATGAAGGTATGAGCATGACTGCTAATGCTAACGCTAAGGCTGTGTTTGTTTCAGGCTTCACCCTGTGAGCGGCTGCCAGCGACGCTTCCTAAACTCTGGTATGTTTTTTTCCACCTCGATTATATCAGCAAGTTCCCGCCTTCAAAGAAAGACAGTACACCAGGGACCAATCCGATCTCTCTCCTGTCAGGCCGTGGCTTACTTATTCGCCCTCGACCACTCCCTCTCCTGGTGGTGACCGGTGGTGGTTACCTTGGTTACCAGCATTACAAGAGGACAACCCAAGAGGATGGAGCTGCGCCCTCTCTGGCCACTCCCACAGAGGTAAGGGCATGTTGGTGACGCCCCCATTGCAGGGGGTGGAGTCTAAGGCTGGTGAAAGAGGGTGGCTTATGTCAGGTTGAATCACTCCTTATAAAGTCCCCCGGGTTGTGTGGGCATGGTTAGCAGCTCGTCCTGTCGCCCCTGCCGTGGAAAATGCTGCCAGCGTGACCTGCTACGGCGGGTGAGGCGACCGAGGGAGGGGGGAGGAGGAGGAAGGGTGAGGCGAGCAGCGGCGCGATTGAGGTGAGAGAAGAATGCAAAATAATAGAAAAGAAAATCCGCATGTATGTGTGAGTGTATGTGTCAGCGATTCTCGAAGATCTTACTTAGCGTGTCTAATTCCTCGTGATCCTGCGCTAACCTGCTAACCCACTTAGCGCACACAATTCGGTGTGGGCTGGGGAAGTGGAGGCTCATGATTAAAGTCCCGTTGCAACAGCCATGCAAAATGCTTCCTAATGCAGACCTGCCAAAATGCATGCGTTTTTCTTGCAGGCCTGCATCATTCATTGATCCTTATCGCTACGATTTAACTATGAGGATGTTGACTTTGTCAAATGGATTATCCTCCACTTTTTCCACACAGGGCATGTAGCTTTGGATTGGAGTGTTTTTCACCCATAATCATAAAATGTTTCATTTTAAAACTGCTGTGGGGAGTACTACGGGAGCACGGGGCATCGGACCACCTAATTGAGGCGGTACGTTCCCTGTATGACCGGTGTCAGAGTTTGGTTCGCATTGCCGGTGATAAGTCTTACCCGTTTCCAGTGAGGGTTGGACTCCGCCGGGGTTGCCCTTTGTCACCAATTCGGAAAAAAAAATTCAGGACGGGGGTGAACAACACTATTTGACACCACTGTACAGTATTGATACTAACAGTTCCAAAGTAGAAATGAGGTGACAGGTAGAACTGGTGTGTGTGTGTGTGTGTGTGCGTGTGTGTGTGTGTGCTCACTACAAGGTGTGTGAGTGAAAATAAAAATCATTATTTCCAAAAGCAAAATAGTTAGCTTCCTCCTCCTCCTCTTCATCAAATGCTTCAAGCAGACTGCAGCGGCCACATTTGGCTCTTCAGCGTCTGAGCATGCTCAGAGCAAGACTGTGCAGCTCCGCCCCTTGGCGTCGCTGGCCAATCGCGTTTGTCTGGCACTTCCTGCCTGCCAGCGCTCTACAGCCACTGGCCAAAAGGGTGAGAGCTCCATTCCGATTGAAAGACCTGAAGTCACACTCTTGACTGCTCTTGTTTGTCAGCGCTGTGGGCGGAACCTTCCTCAAACTGCACTTTTCTGTCCATCCTGTAGGTGGCGCTCTACCGCTCCTTCCCGACACGTATCCTGTCTCGGGCGTGGGGTCGTGTGAATGGGGTGGAGCTCCCAACGTGGCTACGCAAACCCATCTACTCGCTCTACATCTGGACCTTTGGTGTCAACATGCAGGTACACACACAGACACAGCAGGGTGTGTGGCCAACATTCATGGGGGTGTGGTCAACAGGAGGCGGCAGTGGAGGACTTGCATCACTATCGTAATCTGGGAGAGTTTTTCCGTCGGCGGCTGAAACCGGCCGTGCGACCGCTCTGCTCATCCTCATCCCTGGTAAGACGTGTCTATATCAAGCAAGCTCCTCCCCCATCTGCTCTAGACCCCGCCCTGTGGGTGGCTGTCATGCTGTAGATGAGGACAAGATGCCCACCCTGTGATACGTGTCAGGTTTGACTCCGCCGTCCGGCTCGTCTGTCAGGTGTCTCCGGCTGATGGCAGGATCCTCCACTTGGGTCGCGTCAACAACTCGGAAGTAGAGCAAGTCAAGGGCGTCACGTACAGTCTGGAAAACTTCCTGGGCCCGCAGCATGGGCGGAGCAACGGTAAGACCACGCCTATTGTCAGCTTCCACAGAGCAGTGGAAGTGACCGGAGAGATCTCTGCAGACTCCTCGTCCTTCCGGGACCGCCTCCTCACAAGTCCAGACAACGAGCTGTTCCACGTGGTGGTCTACCTGGCGCCGGGAGACTATCACTGCTTTCATTCGCCCACAGACTGGAGGGTGGAGCTCCGGCGACACTTCCCAGGTGAGACCCCACTTGGAGGCTCAGGTGGCCATCTTTCGTCTGACTTGTCATGTTCACGTGTCCTCATTAGGCTCCTTAATGTCGGTCAACCCAGGCGTGGCTCGCTGGGTCAAAGAACTCTTTTGCCTTAATGAGCGTGTGGCACTGACCGGCCAATGGCAGCACGGCTTCTTCTCCTTGACGGCGGTCGGCGCCACTAATGTGGGTTCCATCCGTGTCTACTTTGACCAGGTGAGTTGGTCACATGACCTGGAAAGACCACCTGCTTCACAATGTTTGTTTTTGTGCGCAGGAGTTGCAGACAAACACGCCACGTTACAGAAAAGGCTCCTTCCACGACCACAGTTATGTTGCCGTGGGCGACCAGATGTTGTCAAGGGAAGGGCTGGTCTTGCAGCGGGGGGAGGCGGTGGGCGAGTTCAACCTGGGTTCTACCATCGTCCTTCTTTTTGAAGCCCCCAAAACTTTCACCTTCAACGTGCACCCGGGACAGAGAATCAGAGTGGGGGAGGGGCTTGGCGCCCTATGATTGGCTGACTTGGAGTGATGAACTCAGGAGGAGGAGGAGCTTCATGTCTTGCTCTGGAATCTTTTTGGAACGCTGAGAAAGTGTGTGTGTGTGTCCGTCCACATGGAAAACATGGCCTTGTCAAAACCAGAAAATAAGTAAAAGACGAATACTTTTATTTTGAAGATAATTCTTTTCCCCATGTCACATCCTGTTGCTGTCCTGCGGGCGACAGGGTCAAAGGTGGTGATAGTAGAACGTGAAGAGTTTATCACAGCCATAATTTTTAGCTCCGCCTCCTGCAGCAGAAGCAGCAGCAGAGCCAGTGGGAGAGCGGCAGGCAGCAGTTGTCGTGGCGATGAAAACGCGGCTCAGCCAGACCTCTGTGGGACCAGCCATCCACGCCGACGTCCTTTGCCGTCCACACCTTCCTGTCCCGGACGGCGTCGCTGGCGGCCGTCTCGCCGCTCCAGGGGGAGGAGCCGGTCTGCTGAGTTTTAATGGCCAGGAAAGACGCCAAGTCCAGGTCCAGAGCGACCGCACCCCCCCGTGGACACGGCGTGCTCTGGCGACACTGAGGACAAGGGATCCACACCTGGGCAGAGGGGCAAGAAGGTTGCCATCACTTCTGGTGCGAACGTGACGGATGACGCTCACCTGCTCGTTGATGACGGTGTCCAACCTCTTCAGACACGCCTGGCAAAAGGTGTGGCCGCAGTGCAGTCGCCGCGGCAACCGTGCGGCCAGGTCGTAGCTGCCAAAGCACACGATGCACACCAGGTCATGCCTCATGAATGATGTCGCTGTCTCCATGGCAACAGAAGATGACATCTCCTCTTCCATGTGTTTGGAAACTTTGGTGTGTAGCATTTCAAGCTAGCTGTAAAAACCAACACGGTAGTACATGCTGGAGAGGCGGAGCTTAATCATGGCGTTTAAAACACGTACCCAATCAATGACTTCCATTTGCTGTTCTTGTCTTCCTCGGCTGTTCTTATTCCTTCTTGTCGTCCATGTCTTCTTCTTGGTCGCGTGTGTTCTTCCGCTCTCCTCTTGGCGTTTGTTTGGCCTTCGCCATCAATAATTCATCATCCATACATGTCTGTTTGCTCTTCATGCTTGGCAAATGGCACGTTTCCAGCTCCAGAGGAAGAAGAAGAGTTTAGAATGGAAACCTTACATTTGGAGATACGACAATGTTTTTATCCTAATAGCGTCTTATTGTCCTGTAACTGGACGAGTGACGCGTCAGGTTACACACCCGTCACCTAGCAACAGGATTCAAGCAACTTCTGATTGGTCCACATCCTGTGTTTGTCCTCTTTTTTTTCTGCTTTGTTGGATATTCTAAGCTTGCTTCCTTTGCTAACACAACCAGCAGGAACCTATCCCAGTTGACTTATGGTGGGAGGTGGGGAGTAATGAAAGTCCATTTTATGTGCTTTGGCACTTATTTAACTGAAAAGCTGCACTGTGGATAAATGGGTAGCATGTTGGCCTCACAGTCAAGAGGTTCTGGGTTGGAATCTCCATTGGGCATCTCTGTGTGGAGTTTGCATGTTCTCCCCCGTGCGTGCCTGGGTTTTCTCCGGGTACTCTGGTTTCCTCCCACATTCCAAAACATGCATGTTAGGTAATTGGCGACTGTAAATTGTCCATCTGTATGAATGTGAGTGTGACTTTGTCTTTACTATATGTGCCTTGCGATTGACTGGCGACCGGTCCAGGGTGTACCCAGCATACCCGCGACCCTAAGGAGGATAAGTGGGAGAGAAAATAGATGGACTGGAAAGCTCTAGAATTCTAAACACTCTGTGTACTGGCATTATTATCCGCTATGATATCATTACATTCATGAAAAATGCTTATCCTGCAAAATGTGTTGCGTATCTTTGGGGCGTTCCAAGGAGTGGACTGGATGTCTGGTATAATAACTTTTATTTGCTTCTTCGGCATCTTCATCTTTTTGTTCATTGAGAAATGAATGTCATTATCTACAGTGTATGCCTTGCAACAGCAGGATGTTTTGGGTGCAAATCTGGAGGAGGGGGTCATGGGGGCTTGCATTGCTCTTTTCCTTTCCTTCTGTTTCCTTTTCCTCTTTCCTCCTTCTGGCCAAGAACAAGTGAAACTCATCAATACTCTTGAACAAACGTAGAAGAAATGATTATTAAAAAAATGGCAGAAAGTAAAAAACACAATGACAAATGCTAATGAAGCGTGTTAATTGGACACAGCAGCGATGACGTCATCTCAGAGAAAGAAAACATCAGTGTTATGTTCCGGCTTCAGTCGTCCTCAAACTAAACATCTATCAAATGCAGACAAGAGGATAATACAGACATTTTCATTGGATAAAAGCCAAATGGTTGTTGAAACTTGACGCGGCTGCTTCCAACGTGTTCCAGAGCTCAAACGGGAGGTTTGTTGGTTGTTAGCGAGTTACACGAACAAAATGGCCGCCTTTCCTGTTCTTGGTCCACTTCAGTCGAATTCCTCCTTCAAGGAAACAAACCCGGAGCCAATCAGCTGCGGTGACATCACTTCCCCCGCCTGCAGCGGTAGCAGCACGCGCAGCGCCCGCCCTCCTCTTCAGCCCCGGATATTTCCTTCACCACGTACGGCGGCGGGGCGGAGCTTGAGCCCATGTAGGGGTTAGCGTTGTTGACCACAGCGGGGTTGGCTATCACCATGCTGTCGTCACCAGAGGTACGCAGTTTAGCTCGAGGGATGTTCACCTGGCCGTAGGGGTTGTCCAAAGACACTCTGATGGTGGATGACATGGCGGCACGTGACAAGGGGCGGGACTTAGTACAGCTCCAGTCAAAAGAAGACACCTAAACAAGAGGAAAATGTTATTACTCATAAAACCTTTCAGTGTTCACTTCTTGTGCTACCTGCTTCGATCAGTACATATGACTTGTTAGTACCCGCCGCTGCGATTGACTGGTGACCAGTCCAGGGGGTACCCAGCCTCTCGCCCGAAGTCAGCTGGGATAGGCTCCAGCACACCCTGCAACCCTGATGTGTGTGTATGTGCACACATACGTATACTGTTTATGTACCCCCCTCTCGCCCGAAGTCAGCTGGGATAGGCTCCAGCCTTCCCCCAATGAGGATAAGCGGCATAGAAAATGGATGGTACACGCAAATATGGTAAAAATAGAGCAAAGGGTGAGAAAAAGCTGAAATGTTGACACCCAACAACGACACAAAGCTTTGTGTTTAAAGACGAAGCTTTAATTGTCTTTGACTTTTCACTTTACTTTCTGCAAAATAAATCATTCATCATCCTCATCAGACCTAATGGGCGGAACAACAGGCTTGTATTGCAGCTATCAATCATCTCACAATAACCCTTAATAATCAAAAAAACACCCTCACAGGAGTGTGACAATATCTTTTAGTATATTTGTTCTTGTATTGCTTTTTACTGCTTATATTTTTATTGTCCATATGGAGTAAAGCCAGACCCAAGATGAAGTGGTCCAAGACGGTGGAACGTTTCTGTGGGAATCTTTATCTAGTGGTGAGGTCAAAGGTTATTACTGGCAGTGTATTTAAAATTGACAACAAAAAAGAAAAAAAGTCTGTTGGGTACCCGGGCCTGGGATGCTAATAAATCAATGAATGACTCACACGAGAAATGAAAATCAAGTAGATAATCAATATATTGCCATGTTTGTTTTCCTCAACACAGGTGGGAAGGGAGTTCACTCTGTGCATTGCCGGGCACGTTGGTGTCAAAGAACAACGGCATGAACGGAGCAGACCCTTTCTGTCAGCCATACATACTCTTTGTAACGGGTGGAGGCGGGGCCGCCAGCAAACACAGAGTGCAGAATAGTGTAACGTAGAAATTATAATAGAATGCTTTTCTTAAAACCTGGCCTGGTCTCTTTCCCGCCGTGCCAGTCTCGTGTATGGTCTCGTCTCGTGAACTGAGTGTCTGGCGAGACCCCCCCCCATTTAATGATGTTGGACTTGTTCTAGTTCTTCCACACCAAACTCCTCCAAGCGTGGCTTATACAATTACAATTATTATTATTATATATTATAGATTCTATACAATCAAAATTATAAAAGTTATATTTATCATATGCCCATGTCTGGTTAATACACTGGCATATCAAACGCCAACAATTCACAGGAAACGATGTTAATAATTATAATAATAATATGGATTATACAATGAATGACTCATGTGAATGAATAAACTTACATGGAAGTAAAGTTGGACTTGCCTTTAAGAGCAAACTTCTTCTTTTCTTCTGAGCGGAAAACAAACTCTTCTCTTCACCTGCCCAACCGCCCTAACCTGTTCAACCGGAAGACACTCCCTCCTCGGCCTGGAGCCACGCCCACTCGCCACGCCCCCTTCACCTGGTTAACTGGGGGTTTACCGTTAATATTAAAGCTGAATTCCTATAGTTGGAATAGCGGAAGTGGGAAAAAATAATCATAAAAAAGAAAAACAAGTATTTAAAAAAATCTTCTCGTGGATGTGGGAAGTGAGAAACGGAACGCTATACTGCTTCTTACAAATAACACATACAGTACCTGCCCATTATTATTGTTTTCTTTTATTTATTAATATTTCATGTTATTGTTTAAAAATATGCACTTGTGTACTTTTACTCTCCGTTATCGTGACCGGGTTTTGTTCGTGAGCTTGTTGTTTTGTTGTAAGATATTGCCACTGCAAAAGTAGTCCTGCGTCTTCTTCTTCCAAACAAAACAATGTCTGATGTTCATTACTGGCATTCCATGGATGTTGTCATTTTGCTATCTGTACCGGAAGATGGACCGGTTCTACCACGCTCAGAACCAATTTGTTGGGCAAAACAAAATCTACGCCATCCTTGAATCTATGTATTTCACGGCAGGTACAGATCACCCTCGCACTCCCCAAAACGTTATTGGTAATATATCACATCCGTGGCGCGAGGGGATCAACTGTAAGCCCGCTTTTCTTGGTTCCATAAATTATGTTACGTTTTACCGCCACTGAAAAAAACATTTGCGCTGAAAATCATTTTATCTGCAAAAAAAAAAGTTAGGGAGCCAGTGTGCTAGTAGTAGTAGTATTTTAATACAATAACCCCCAATGTCATATATTACATATATGAAGCACTTATTAACTACCACAGCACGTGACGTCGCAGAAGCACAGTCGTAAACATTTGCCAAAGCAGGAAGTGACTGAGGCCTCGCGCATGCGCAGAACCGATCCCGTTTCCGGTACGGATGTATCTCGTACCGAATATTGGGGTTTACAGTTTTGGTTTGCTTTTATTGCACCCCAAACAATCACGTTTTGTTCTTGCCATTAAATGATGACCGCTATATAAAATATTGGGACTGATTTGTTTTTTGTTTTAAAGTGAAATGGTCCTCGCGTCTTTTTCAGCTTCCGCCGGAAGCCCCTCCCTGTTAGCTTTAGCCACTGGCTTTTCGGCGCACGAAAGTGGGGAGAAACTGTCAAACGGAAGAAAAGGGGTTTGGGGAAAAAACGACATGAGCGCCAACGCGGACGCGGACAGCAGAGGAGCGCGGTGACCGAATGTGTCACCCTCGTCAGCCACACCTCGCGGTGGGTTAGTGGGCACGATATGGCCAAAGTCCTCCTTAATCCTGGAATTCCTCCACTCCTTCCTCCCCGTCCCTCGTCGGCATTTGCCGCTACATCACCTGATAACACGGACTAGAAGTCTTGAAGTTCGTGGCTGTCGTCGCTTCACTCGTTTTTTCTGCATCCGTTGACTTTGTTCGCTGTTGTTTACTTTGATGTTCGTGTTGTTGGCAGACTAGCTTCACTAGAATGGGCTATGCTAGCCCTCTGCTATAACCATGATAGCACTCCTCTATGCTAGTGTATGTATTTTATCTATGCTAGCCCTCTGCTATAACCATGATAGCACTTCTCTGTTCTAGTGTATGTTATTTCTCTGCTAGCCCTCTCTTATAACCATGATAGCAGTTCTCAATGCTAGTATATATATATTTTATATATGCTATCTCTCTGCTATAACTATGATAGCATTTCTCTGTTTCAATATCTGTGTTGTCACTATGCCAGCCCTGTGCTATAACTGAAAGCTCTTCTCTATGTTAGTGTCTGCCATAACTACGATAGCTTCTTTCTACGCTAGTGTCTGTATTATCTGTATGCGAGCCCTCTGCTATAGCCATGATAGCACTTCTCCATGCTAGTGTATGTGTTATTTCTATGCTAGCCCTGTGTTCTAACTATGGTAGCACTTCTTCTCTATGCTAATTTATGTGAATGGGAAAGTATGAATCATTCGATTGCCTTTTAGACTTTGTCTTTAGAAAGCAATTTGGCCGATGCGTGTTATACGGTTATTATTGCATGTTTGAATGGCTTTATACGGGACTGAAAGTGATGGAAGGTTTTTCAGTTTGTGTGAAGTGAGGTTTCATGTTTGAAGGACTAAACGCAGTAAGCTTGAACATAATTGTAATGTTATGTATCATATGAAAAACATGCTGTGTAACATAATTCAATGTGACTTCATTTGGTCTGCTTTTTTTCAGGCAATTTAGTCTTTGTCTGTCCACATTGGATCATGCAATCTTTCCTCTCCTGACCATTACACTTCCTGACACATGATGGGCTTTGGTCGGGATCTGAGAAATTCCCATGAGGGATTACTGAAGCTGCAGGACTGGGAATTAAAGGTACGATTAGTTTTTTGACCCCTGCAAATTGAGAAAGCGTCTGTTTGAAGGCCTTCAACTTGACTTGAAATTGTTGACGTGGTAAAGGGATGAACATTTGTTTTGTCAGCGTCCCGTTCCTGGTCTGTGATGTACATCGAGTTTTGGTGTCAGTCGGATCGTCACCTAAGTCACTGACATAAATATATAGAACATAAATATAAGAATATAATACAAGCCAAACATTACCAACCTTTCCTTCCATCATCCTTACATTGTAGACATTTAGATACTTAAGTATGCCGATATTTACGGATAGTACATTTTTATGCCAATATTGGGCAGATAATATTGGTGGGCTGATATTATTGGACATCCCTCATTTATGCATGAAGATTAGGAACAGGAAGTACGAATGTTTCAGTATCACTAGTCAGTGGATGTGACCAGGATGTGGTCTTCCAGCTGCTGGAGGCCGTCAAGCGTTTCATGACTCTGCGTGTGAAGAGCGACAAGGAGTACGCCGCCCTGCTGCTCAGCATGACTCAGCAGATGGAGAAACACGAAGCGGCAGACTACGTCAGCACCGTCAGCAAGGTGAGCGCCGTCGCACGAGCTCTGCTTCCTCTTTGCCGCGGCGCTGACAGCGTGAGCGCCGGCATGTGTCAGTCTTGGTCGCAGGTGGTGCGTCACACGGAGGTGCTGGGTCGCGTCATGAGGAGTCACGCGGACGACCTCAACTCGGGTCCTCTGCACCGCCTCGCCACGCTGATCCGGGACAAGCAGCATGTGAAGAAGAGCTACCAGAGTCTTCATCAGCTGCTGGAGAGCCACAACCACAAGGTCTGCTGGGAAATAAGGACGCGACACGACTGACTGACTAACAAGAACACTCGTGTCCTGATTGGTGTTGCTAGGTTACCAGGAGTGACCTGGACAAGCTGAAGTCGAGTTATCGTCAGCTGAGCCGTGACGCCAACAACGCCAAAGAGAAATATCGAGAAGCTCTCAGTAAAGGTTGAACTCATATTTTGTGTACATCACGGCCAAGAAATGAGCCTACGCCCGCAACTTGGAATAAACTTTACGGACCGATTACAGGCCGAGAGGCAGAGCGCGCTCACGAGCGCTACGACAAAGCGACAGCCAAGTTACACAACCTACACAACCAGTACGTGGTGGCGGTGTGCGGCGCTCAGACGCAACAAGAAGAGCACCAGCGGCATACGGCACCTGCTCTGCTGGACGCCCTGCAGAGGATGCAGGAGGACATGACGCTCGCTTTGTGGGTGACGTCAGCACATTCCGCCGGTACAAAACAACAACGGGCAGCGGAGCATCATATTGTGTGTGTGTGTGTGCGTGTGTGTGTGTGTGTGTGCAGAAAGAACATTTTGGAAGAGTACTGTGAGATCAGCAGTCTGCTGACAGAGGAAATTGTTAAAGTTCATCAAGAGATCTCAGTAGCCGTTCAGCAGATTGACCCGCTGGTGGAGTACCAGCACTTCATCGACGCCTACAGGTTGCCATGGTGACAGCGGGTACATCCTCTCTTACCTGCTGTCTTGCGGTGCTGACTGCACATGTGTGTGTATGTGACAGGTCTCCAGAGATCCCAGAGGCCAGTGTGGAGTTTGACACATCCCTGCTGGATGAGACTGACAATCTGCCGGCCAATGAGATCCTCTGGAACACGCTGACGGCCGAAAGCCTGCAGACCATGTGAGGTCATGCCGCCTAATGTTCTTCCCCGCCGTTCAATACCTTGCAGAGCATCTCACACCCGAACCTATCTTCAGGTTATCCTCTGCGACAGAGGAGCTGGCACTGACTCAGCAAAACCTGAGGACCAAGGAGGCCCTGGTGGATGACCTGGACTCAAAGATCAAAACGAGTGAAAAGAACACAGACAGGAAGAGCGAGTCAGTGTCTGTGTGTTCCGTCTCTCTTTGTGTGTGTGTGTGTGTGTGTGTGTGTGTCTGAGTGTCGCTCTTTTTTTTTCTTTAGCTGCGTCCTCCTCCTCAGTCAGAAACTATCTCTCCTTGAGCTCCGTCAAACCGTCCAATCACTGCGCAGCTCAGAAGCCCGCCTCTCGTCACAAAAGGCCCTGTTGGACACCAAGATGGCCGCCGCCTCCCCGCCCCCGCCGCCCCCGCCTCTCACTCTCTCCTACGAGGACGACACTCGCTCCGTCGGCTCCACCGTAAACATTTTGTGTCCGTCTCTGACCGTGGTGGGCTTTTCACAATAAAGTCCATTGCTCTGGGCGTGTATTTCAGGATAAAAACAAGGAGAAGAGTTCGCGTTTTGACACGCTGCGTCACTCCCTGGCTGGAATGATTCGCTCGCCAAAATCCATGTTGGGCTCGTCCTCCTCTGTGAGCTACTTTCCCCTTTATGGCGCCGTCGACGGCCAGGCATGTGACATCACACCATCTTTTGTGTCTGCGACAGCACTTCTTTGACATGATCCCATCATCGGAGCGCCCCCTGGCGGAGCAGGAGTGGTACCATGGCGCCATACCTCGCACCGAGGCCCAAGAGCTACTTCGACAGCAGGGTGACTTTTTGGTGAGAGAGAGCCACGGCAAACCGGGCGAGTACGTCCTGTCCGTGTTCTCTGATGAGCAGCGGCGACACTTTATCATCCAGTTTGCCGAAGTAGGTGGAATACGCCACACCCTCTCCGGACGCCGTTTACCGTGGTCGCTTGACTGGACTCTCTCTCTCTCTCTCTCTCCCTGTCAGAGTCAGTACCGCTTTGAAGGGACGGGCTTCACCACCATCCCTCAGCTTATCGAGCACCACATCTCCACCAAGCAGCTCATCACCAAAAAGTCTGGGGTGGTGCTCCTCAACCCTGTCGTCAAGGCAACCACACCTCCGCACATCCTCACAGCACAGTCCACCACAGATCTTTTAAGATGACCGTGTCGTCTTTGTAGGATAAAAAGTGGATTCTCAACCACGAAGACGTGGCGCTGGGCGAGCTGCTGGGCAAGGTGGCGTCACTTCCTGTCCTCAGTCCTCTTTTGTCTGCTCTGTATCCCATCATCTTCTGCTGTGTCCGCTTGGCAGGGCAACTTTGGTGAGGTGTTCAAAGGGACATTGCTGCGTGACAAAACGCAGGTGGCCGTTAAAACCTGCAAAGAAGATTTACCTCCGGAGCTCAAGATCCGCTTCCTGTCAGAGGCCAGGTGAGCGACGGCTGCCATCCCTCAGGTTTGCCCCCGGGGGGAAAAAAAAAAGCTTGACGAGCATGTCGCGTGCGTGCTGTGTTTAGGATCCTCAAACAGTACGACCACTGCAACATTGTCAAGCTGATAGGCGTCTGCACTCAGAGGCAGCCCATCTACATCGTCATGGAGCTGGTTCCTGGTAGGTGGCGCTCTTTTCCTTTGCGTGGCGCGGCGACCTTCTGAGCCTTCACTGTGTTCGTCAGGTGGAGACTTCCTGTCATTCCTCAGGAAGAAGAAGGACGAGCTGAAAACCAAGCAGCTTGTACGTTTCTCTGTGGACGCCGCTTCGGGCATGGCGTACCTGGAGAGTAAGAATTGCATCCACAGGTAACTTGTGGAACGTGTCGGGACATCATGTTCCGAAAGTAGCCGGTGAAACCCTCACCCGTCTGCGTGTGTCAGGGACCTGGCGGCCAGGAACTGTCTGGTCGGCGAGGGCAGCGTGTTGAAGATCAGTGATTTTGGGATGAGTCGTCAGGAAGATGACGGTGTTTATTCTTCGTCTGGACTCAAACAGATTCCCATTAAATGGACGGCGCCGGAAGCCCTCAATTACGGTAACGTTTACCTTTGATTACGCCGTTGTGACGTGAGCATGACTTTGTCCCGCTGTGCGCCCATGCAGGGCGTTACAGTTCAGAGAGTGACGTGTGGAGTTACGGCATCCTCCTGTGGGAAACCTTCAGTCTGGGGGTGTGTCCTTACCCGGGGATGACCAACCAGCAGGCACGAGAGCAAGTGGAAAAGGGTGAGCGCGCTGTGGTCGCACATCGCCGACGGTTGTCACTGCGCCGACATTAACTACTTTGGTTGCTAGGTTATCGGATGGCGTGTCCTCAGCGGTGTCCCGAAGACGTGTACAAGGTCATGCAGCGCTGTTGGCAGTACAATCCGGAAGAACGACCCAAGTTCTCAGAACTGCAGCGAGACCTTGCCGCCATCAAGAAGAAGTGAGGTCGTCCTGGGCGGGAAGCGCAGCCGTGCTTTCGGCGTGTGTTTGTGTTTGTGTGACTGAGGTAGGTGCGGTCGAGGTGCTGGCGGTTAAAAACACTCAATGTGAATATGCCATAACTTGTCGCTGCTGTGTGGTAAGATGTTGCCAGGCGGCACAGCATCGGGAGAGCCCGCCGTACTGGCACACGGTGTCAGCAAACAGGAAATAAGCGTCTCAGTATGTCAGTGCGCGCTAACACACTACCTGCGGCATTTTACTTGGGTGGGAGATGAGTGGTGATTTACAACATCCCCCCCCCCCGCAAAAAAAAAAAACCACAACCAAAATGGCCGAGCAATTAGAGTAACACCTCGCATGCAAACAGTCAACCTGTCAATCAAAAAACTCCTGTTTTTCTTGCATTACAGAAATATAATTAGACATCGTAAGGAATGTATATTACATCTGGACTTTTAAAAATTGTATTTATATTTGTTTTTATTCTCACATACAGCCGACCACACCCAGAATGAGCAGGGGGAAAAATGAACACATTATTTATTTGTTGGAAAAAAAATGTTCAAGGGTGACATTTCATTGGCAGACGGTCAGCACACTCTAGATGTTCTGAGTGATCGAGAGGGTGGAGCTCGTCATACTGACCTCAACTCAACAGAACCGTGTACTGGTCTGTAAATTGACAAATGTTTTTTCCCCATGTTAGTTCCATGTGACTGAGCTTTTTATAAGATCTTATTGATACATTTACAATGAAAATAAAATGTAAAAAGAACTGTTGTAAAGTGTTGAACCACTCCCACCGACGTGCCTTTGAGCACTACACTGCATCCATAAATACGTTTTCTTGGGTAATCCCCTTGGGGGAAATTGTGAAAATAGCACTGTTAAGATGTTTCAAATATTCACATGTCATCCTTGATTACATAATTAAAACTGCAAGCTTCCAAACAGCGTGGGCAGAGTGGCTGGTTTGGGGTGGGGCTTGTAGCCGATACGTTCGTTAATAAGCTCCGCCCTCGACGCTGCTGTCGAAGATGACGAAGCTTCTGCCCCGCCGACGTCCACGCCCACCACAGAAGCCCCGCCCACTCCACCTCCTGACTCCGCCTCTTCACGTTGACGCTTCCGGGCCTGAAAATACAACATTTTGGAAAGCCAAACAGGGATGGCGCGTATTGTCTGTGATAGCGGGTATGTTTTGTGATATGAGACACAGTCATGACAATGATGTCTTAGCGTTTCAGAGACACAAAAACGCATCTTTTCGGGGAGCCACAGTCCGGAGTGTAAATAATACGAATGGTTACCTCCAGCTCCTTTTTGATGCTCTCAAACTCATCGGTGTCATCCATCTTCAGCTCCAGGCGAGTAGGTTTCCTCCTCAACATCTTGTCTTTGGCAAACATTTCAACACATTACTAAGCAACTCGGCTCAAAAAGATTAGAATCACTTTGGCCAGCGAGAATGGTTAGCTTAACTTTGTATGTTTTCAATGTACGTGCTAGGCCAGGCTAAGCCAGGCTAGGCGGCTAACAGTAAAATGGCGACCTTGCCTGTTTCGCCATGTCGGTCTTTGGTGCTTAAAGAAAGTTACCTGGCAACTGCGTCTTCGGGGAATTCCGTGGCTTTCACCGGTGGTGTTGCTTTTGGAGCTGCCGCTGCTTCTGCAGGAAGCGCAACCTTCAACCCGGAAGAGGATGTCCGACACGGCTTTGTACATCCGGGTCACGTGATTAGCGGGTCGACTACCACGCGCGCGGCACCAATTGTTGTTCAAGTGTGAGTTTTAATACAATTAAGAGTTGATTGTGATGATTTTTAGGTAATAGTTTGTTATAGAGACACGTATTTTACTTATCTCGTGTTACTTAATACGCTTCGTGGCGCTCTTTGTGCCATTGCTAATGCTAGCCGCTAACAGACCGCTGGCGTTTTTCCTTGTATAGTTTTTCTACTCCATCTTGTTTTCATGCTAAGAAACGATAACATTGATGTTGCTATCTTCACCCTCAATTTCCTGGCCAATCAGAACAAAAATGTGAAAAGAGCGTCAAAACAAAGGAAACGAGCAGCTTTGCAAATATGTTGTCATTGTAAATTATTTGCATCAGTGTGATTTGAGCACCTTTTACATGTTGTTTTTGTGCTTAATGTTTTTTTTTATCACATTTGCAGAGACTCCTCTGGGCTTTGATTTTGAAGGCTTTCCTGTTGCCCTCGGTGGACTGCTCACGATGTCAGACGACGAGGAAGTGGCTCCGGCCCCCAAAAAAAGTCGCGTGTACTACGGAAGCCTGGAAGAAAAAGAGCGCGAGCGCCTGAACGCAGAGACCGGCAGCGGCTTCGTGACGGGCAGTGATGCCGTGAAGGCGGGAATTGAGGCGGGGAACATCAACATCTCGTCTTGTGAGTGCCTCAGCACCTAAAGCAACGCGCCTGGATGTGACACCCTGTCCCACGATGCTTTGCAGACCAAACTCTGGAGATCGAGGACCATGTAAACGAGCGACAGCAGGAAGCACTTGCGGAGTTTGAGCGGCGGCGCCGAGCGCGACAGATCACGGTTTCCACCGACGACACCGAAGTCAAGGCGGGACTCAGAGCGCTCGGAGAACCCATCACCTTGTTTGGAGAGGGGCCGGCTGACCGACGGGAGAGGTTTGTGACGTCATTTCCTCAAATTTACATTTATTGCTTTTGTACGTGCATCATCACGCCGTATATTGGCATCACCTTCATGGAAAAATAATGTGGATGGTAATATTGTTTATGACGGCTGTCACCCGGCCTAATGAGTTATGATGAAGCTCTCTTTTACGGCCATCGTGTCCACTTTTCAGGCTGCGCTGCATCTTGTCCGTGGTCGGTCCAGATGCTCTGAAGAAGTCCAGGAGAGATGAAGACCGAGGCAAGCGATCGCAGGAAGAGGTTAGATGCAGACGCAAACGAAAAGGAGTGGGTTGAGACATGGTGTAGACAGAAAGCGATGAGTTGTTTTTTTCCTGCCCAATCAGTGTCAGCAGACTTGGTACCATGAAGGCCCGGTCTCGCTCAAAGATGCACGTCTTTGGTTGGCCCGTTACTCTCTGCCCAGGTAAAAGTGCTAAAAAGCTAGCATGTGTTGGCGTCATGACCACAGTTAGTTTTTTCTAATAAGAAGTGTTTGTGTGCTCTCTGTCAGGGCCATGAGGCGTCTGGAGGCGGCCCGGGCCCAGAAGGATATGTGCGAGGCAGCCAGGACCATCCGGCAACAGGAGTTACACAAGAGTCTGAGAGTGAGACAGACTTTGTAGCAATGTTAGCTTCGTAGCACACGTGCACGCAGCCTGGCTGATGTGAAAGCCGCCGCCTCTCGCTTAGCAGAATTTTCGTGGTAGTCGGAATCAACTCTTTCAGGGTCATTTTGAAAATATTAGACACATCTTCTTCTTCTGCAGAACTTGAACAACTTCTGCAGTCAAATCGGTGACGATCGACCAATCAGCTTCTGCCACTTCAGTCCCGACTCCAAAATGCTGGCCACCGCCTCCTGGTAATGTACACACACACACACGCACACACACACACAGTGACCCAGTGCTATGCTAACATCACCGCTTGCCCATAGGAGTGGTTTGTGTAAGCTGTGGTCCGTTCCTGACTGCACCCTGATTCGCACACTAAGAGGTGGGCGGAGCCTCACCTGTTTGTCCTTTAAGGTTGATTTATGCGACTGTATGGGGAGGGAAAAAAACTCCACCTCTTTCTGTCCGATTGCCTAAAGGTCACAACACAAACGTGGGAGCGGTGGTCTTCCGTCCGCAGGCCGGTGTGTCTCTGGACCAGTCCGATGTCAGTTTGGCCTCTTGTGCTGCGGATGGATCAGTGAAGCTTTGGAACCTGCACAGGTAAAATCAAAACTGCACTCATGCAGTGTATTAACTGAGGCACACGCTAACTCAGTGGTTTTCAAACTGGGGGGCGCGCCCTGGCGTTATGGCTACTACAAACACTTTTCATTATCACCATATTTTTCGGGCCGGGGGGCGCTGAAAATCATTTTATCTCCAAAAGCTGCAAAGAAGTTTGGGAGCCACTGTCTAACCCAAGTTCCCCTTTAATATGAATAACATATGACACGGTGCAACTATAGTATGCATTCTTTCTGTGGTTGCCATAGTGATGAGCCAGTGGCAGACATCGAGGGCCACGATGAGCGAGTGTCTCGAGTGTGCTGGCATCCATCCGGGAGGTTCCTGGGAACCACATGGTATAGTCGGTGTCATTCCATGCCAGTAATAGGGACGTGTATGACGTTTATCAACATGCTTGCGTGCTTGTAGCTACGACCATTCGTGGCGTCTTTGGGATTTGGAGGTTCAGGAAGAGATTCTTCATCAAGAAGGTCACAGCAAAGGAGTTCATGACCTCCATTTTCATCCCGATGGATCACTGGCTGCTACCGGGTAACTCTTACTACCACTCCCATACACACTGTAGTACTATACGACCATATACACAGCTATGTGGATACACACTAATAATATACTGTACACCCATACACACTATAATACTATACGTTGTGACTCCCATACACACTATAATACTATACGTCGTGACTCCCATACACACTATAATACTATACGTCGTGACTCCCATACACACTATAATAACAGTAAACATTCGTACTCTTATTCATGCGGACTGTCAGTGGCCTGGATGCCTTTGGAAGAGTTTGGGATCTTCGCACAGGACGTTGTGTTGTTTTCCTTGAAGGACACCTGAAAGAAATCTACAGCTTGCACTTCTCACCTAACGGGTGAGATAATCATCGGAACCATTTTTGTTGTTTTTGAACGCATGCAAAGGAAATGTTTGACATCGTCTTTAATATCACCTTCTCAGTTACCATCTGGCAACGGGAAGCGGGGACAACACCTGTAAGGTTTGGGATCTGAGGAACAGAAAGTGTCTTTACACAGTCCCCGCCCACCAGAGCCTGTTGTCAGGTGTTCGATTTCAGCGTAAGAACTTTTGTAATTCTCCTGGAATTAAGCAATCGAGCTGAAAAAAGGACCTTGTTTCCATGCTGACTTAGCATCAATACGCGTGTGTACACCCCTACAGCCACAGATGGCCACTTCCTGTTGACGTGCGCATATGACAACATGGCCAAGGTGTGGAGCCATCCTGGTTGGATGCCGCTGAAGACACTGGCAGGACACGAGGGCAAGGTAACAGGATTTTGTCCCATTGGTGGAGAAATGGGACATAGAGCCGTTTGTCGCCTTTGCCTTTTAGGTGATGGGAGTGGACGTGTCACCTGACGGGAAACTGATTGCCACGTGCTCCTACGACAGAACTTTTAAACTTTGGCTGTCTGAGTGATTTCATCTAATTGCATTTTTGACTTTTTAAGAAAATAAAATGTGGGTTCCCAACAAATGGTCCGCCAACTGTGCTAACAGGGTTATGCTAGCATACAAGTGAAAAGACTGGTTGGTGTGGCTCCATTTTAATCAAGAACATCACTTCCACTCGGACATGGTGCATTCCTTCTGCTTGATGCGTCTCCCCCCCCCCGGGGAAAGGGGCCACTTCACTCCGCTGTGCGCTGCTGCTCCTTGTGGATCACGTGGCCCTTGCCGATCAGGTCGGGGATCTCCACGGCCAGCCACGGTCCGAGTCCGAGAGCCATCAGGTGGGCCAGGCCGAACCGCGGGGCGTTGCGGGCCCACAGCGGTGCGAAGTGTTCGGTCAGGCAGATCTTCCCGCCGCGGTACATTTTGGCCGTCTTTCCGTCCAGTTGCGGCACCGCCACTTCCGGCGCCGTGTCCGGATACGTCACGGGAATGTCGAACTCCAAGCGGAATTCGTAGCGTAGCAGCTCGTGGATGAACCAGCACGTGCCGGTCCAGCGCGTGCCGTCGGCGTTGGACTCGAGGCGGAACCAGTCGTTGTCCGCCGCCTTGTTCTGCTCCACGAAGCGGATCAGAGCCTGGTACTCCTCCTTGAGACGCTGCGGCCACAGCGCGCGGTCCCGCGGGCCCGCGTGCGTCTTCAGCAGCGGGATCTGAGACGCCGCCTTGCGCGTGCACTCGTCCGCCATCGACCGTGCGCGTGAGAGAACCCTGCGATGAGCGGCGTCGGATTCGGGCTCAGGCTCTAGAACCTCTCGGCGAACTGACGTGTACTTCCGGTGTGTCTCAGCTCGAGACGCTTCCTCTTTGGGGTTTTCAAAATAAAGTAGTTTTTTTTTTTTTTTTCCACTGCACATTCCTGAGGTCCAGTGGTTCCCCAAAGCGGCCCCCCCTTTTGGAGATAAAATAATATTCAGCGCCAAAAAGTATGGTAATGATGAAAAGCCGGGCCCCCTTCCCAATTTGAAAACCAGCCTGAGACGCAGCGTGACAAGGTTATCGCGTCTGCTGCTTCGGTAGGTCCAGTAAATGCCCCTCAAAGCTGGTTGCCGCCCGGGTGAAGCAGAACACGCGTCGCAACCACGCAGGTCCACGGGGGTGAAGTTGTTTCAAGTTGGACGCTGCATACTTACTGCTACTGGCTGTGCCCGAACTCCTCTGTCATGGTGCCGGGAGCTCGCACAGGAAGAAGGATGGTCTGAGAGAGCTAAGGTTGAGAAACCATCTCTGAACACAGGTGGGGTCTACAGCTCTACTTCTTGCACGCATACGATGGCGTCCCTTCCCAAAAGACTCACTCATTTAGATGGTTTACTCACTAAACAACGTAACGACGGGCATGCCACCCAAACCACTTACATCTGAATGGGAGGCTAACGAAGGTGATGCCACCCAAACGACCATCGCTGGGGGGCTGAGGCCCCCCCCCTTTTGTAACCTGAAGATAGTCAAAAACAGCTGTAATTAAAAAATAACATCAAAATATTAACAGCCCCTTATTTTCTCTAATATTTCCTCTTATGTCTACTGTATTGGGAGTGTAAAGGTGACTATAGGGGTGTTATTTCATGTGTAAAGAGCTCTAACTATCTCAAAAGAAACATATTTACCAATATATTATATCTATAAATGATGAATCCTACTTTGTGGAAATTCACTCATAAAGATCTGGTCTGCAGCGAATGAACCGCAATAAACGAGGGACAGGAAGTGAAGTTCAGGGTTAAAACAAGCTTTGCTTCCTCCTGCTCCTTTTAGTGCTCGAATGTAACTTTATTAGGAAACAGCCGCCCTCCCCGTCCCTGTGCGCTCTTGGAAGCCCCATCTCCCCTTCTCTGTTCTGCTGAACCAGAGCAGAATGCAAAGCTCGCCCCTCATTCAGCTCCAACACCGCGACCAGAGAAGACCCCAGCTGCACATTTTTGGAGGTAGGTGTGCCTGAAGTCATCATCCTCGTTGTTATGCTACTGTATGATAATACTACCATATGTCGTGTGCTATTATATTTTATTCCTGTGTTGAACTGAAAGCACTACGAGAGGTTTTCCTGCCTTTTAACTTGCATTTTATTGAAATGGCCAACATATGTTGGTCAGACATGTTTAAGGCTGTTTGCTTTGCAGAAAACATATTTCTTCCACCTAGGAAGGAAAAAAATGCTATACCGATGATGTTTTTTGCCAAACATTGATCTTTTGCACGGCGGTCCTGGGATGCACTGTAGTTACTGCAAAACATTTATGTTTACGTTTACATGCATTTTATACTTTATACTGCATAGATACTTCGGTAAATACTTTAATATGTGTGGGAGACACATTTAAGGCTTAAACCGGTGTCTCGAGTGAACAACGGCAATTGAAAAGAGAAGGTGGGAGTGTGTACTGTAGAGCCCAATCTAACACAGCGGTTCTCAATTGTCCTTTGTCAGGCATAGAATAAGATCCACTAAATTCCCTTTTAAGAGTACCCCAGTACAGTCCACATTTATTTTGAAAGTGACGAATTTGTTTTTCTTTTTTTCCATTAAATTGAGCTGCTTTAGCGGTTAATGCTTCAAGTTAGCAACAGATGCGCGTTTTCATCCAAGCTTTTAAACTGCGGATGTCTTGCACGGCTGCAGCAGGATGCAGCGTTTCAGGGAAGGCATCCACATACGGACCATGAAGGCCAAGAGGAAAGTGGAGGAGATTTCCAAAGAGGACGTACAGACGTTCTTGAAGAAGAACGCCTTTGTGCTTTTCACAGTGGCCGCAGTTATTGCAGGTACGTATTCCCGATCAAACTCAAAAGCCGCCACCAATGAAGCTCGAGTCTTTGTCGGGTACCTTTCCTTGAGTACCCGTGAGTCAGTAAAACACGAGTCTCCACTGAGTACCCGTGAGTCAGTAAAACACGAGTCTCCACTGAGTACCCGTGAGTCAGTAAAACACGAGTCTTCATCAAACACCAGTGAGTCTGGTACCACGGGTCTTTGTCGAGCACCCATGAGTCGGTGAGGCATGAGCCTTTGCCGGGTACCTTTCCTTGAGTACCCGTGAGTCAGTAAAACACGAGTCCCCACTGAGTACCCGTGAATCAATGAAACTTGAGTCTTCATCAAATACCAATGAGTTGGGTAACACGGGTCTTCGTCGAGCACCCTTGAGTCCGTGAGGCTCGAGTCTTTGTCGGGTGCCTTTTGTTGAGTACCCGTGAGTCAGTAAAACACATGCATGGAAACTATTCAGTCTTCCTTCCCTTTCCAGGGATTATCCTGGGGTTTACGTTGCGCCCCTACAAGATGTCCTATCGAGAGGTCAAATACTTCTCTTTCCCCGGAGAATTGTTGATGAGAATGCTGCAGATGCTCGTCCTACCCTTGCTAGTCTCCAGTCTCATAACAGGTGAGCCCATAGCACGATCTGTGTGGTTACCAGAGAATTCTAACGGGCATCTTGATCGGGGGGCCTTTGGAGAATAATCAGCAATTAGTAAAACTTCATTTTTTCATTAAATGAAAAAGTGAAAAGTAAATTTCTGTAAGAAATGAGCCAAACCAATGGAGAAAAACAGTAAACCAGCTTCTAAACACAATTTGTGTCCTTCCTGCAGAAGAACACAACTTTTGGCAGTCCGCGGTTGACCACCCAGTGATGAGATGTAAAAACTGTCTTAAAAAAAGTTTTTCCATGCTGTGTCCGCTAGGAATGGCTGCTTTGGACAGCAAAGCCTCGGGGAAGATGGGCGTGAGAGCTGTGATTTACTACATGACCACTACCTTCATCGCAGTCTTCATTGGCATCCTCGTCGTCCTCATCATCCACCCGGGCAGAGGATCCAAAGACGAGTTTGGAAAGCAGCAGACCATCGAGCAAGTCAGTCCTGCAGATGCCTTTTTAGATCTGATCAGGTAGCTCGGCGCACGTGAGCCTAACATAGCGTGTGTGGAAGACTGACAATCACGCCGCGGGATTCTCATTTCAGAAATATGTTTCCTCCAAACTTGGTCCAAGCTTGCACACAACAGGTGAGCCGCCGTAAGCTGATCTCGCATTTATTCCTGGCGTGTCCAAAGCGCGGCCGATTTGCGGCCCCGGCTGTTTTTTCATTGACCCGAGGCGCGTTCTCAAAATGGTATTCAACTAGAAAACAAAAAAAAAGCAAAACAGAAAAATGGTACAGTTAAAATAATGGGGAAAATAACATTTTAGTGGCATAAAGTTGAAATATTCATGACAAAAGAGGTTATTTTCTTAAAGTCATCATTTTTAAAAGCATAGTTATATATTATAATTACAATGATTTT
>QODF01000181.1:1729917-1740223 GCA_024372805.1 Oostethus manadensis
CCCCCCCCCCCCCCCCGCAGGTACGCCCCCATCGGGATTTTGTTCCTCATTGCGGGAAAAATAGTGGAGATGGATGATCTGACGCAGATGGGGGGGCAGTTGGGCATGTACACCATCACGGTCATCATTGGCCTAATGATCCACGGCGTTCTCATTCTTCCCACGCTCTACTTTGTCATCACTCGGCAGAACCCTTTTGTTTTTATCGCTGGGCTTCTGCAAGCTCTGGTCACGGCGTTGGGCACCTCCTCCAGGTGAGGTTCACGTGTAAAAACGATCCAAAAACCTCTTGTGTGTCCAACTACAGTGGACCCCTGCACGGTCTGGTGCGAAGGTGACGTGTTATTTGCCGTCCCCTCAGCTCCGCCACCCTCCCCGTCACCTTCAAATGTCTCGAGGAGAACAACAGAATCGACAAGCGGATCACTCGCTTCGTGTTGCCGGTGGGCGCCACCATCAACATGGACGGCACCGCCCTGTACGAGGCGCTGGCGGCCATTTTTATTGCTCAAGTCAACAACGTGGAGATGAACTTTGGCCAAATAATCACCATCAGGTAGGAAAGAATATAAGAGAGGCTGGTGAGGAGATGATTGCAAAAACTATATCGATATTGTGGTTTTTTTTTTTACCAAGTATTACCGCCACTGCCGCTAGCATTGGAGCGGCCGGCATCCCGCAAGCAGGCCTGGTTACCATGGTGATTGTATTGACTTCTGTTGGACTTCCTACCGATGACATCACTCTAATCATTGCGGTTGATTGGTTCCTGTGAGTATCCTGCACTCACACAAACGTACGTGACAAGGCCTCGCTTCAGGACCTTCCGTGGTCCCCCATGTTTTGACACCGGATAAAAGACTCATAATGATACACTATATGGTAATACAGTACGTGGTACCTATAATATATTATCAATAATATAGTACACATACAAATACAACCGTCGTTGTTTTTGCGTTTTTCCAATAATTAATTAATGGTTGTTGTTTTATGGTGGACTAGGGCCTATTATTTGTCTCAAAAAATCAACATATGCTGGTGTGGGTTCGAATCCCTCGTTGGGCATCTCTGTCTGGAGTTTGCATTTGCATGAGGGATGTCTATGTAATATATTATATACATAAGTAATATTAATACAACAAAATAAATATATATTTTGTATTCAAATGTATGTATTACATGTTTATATATCAGGTAATGCGAGTGTTATTTTGTCCACAAGACTCTGATGATGTCAGAAATGTCATATGTGATGGTGGTGTGATGGAGCCTATCCCAGCTGACTTCCTGGGCACAGACAAACATTCAAATTCCTAACGATGGACAGTTGAGAGTCGCCAATGGAGCTAACGTGCAGGTTTTTGGAATGTGGGAGGAAAGCGGAGTACCCGGAGATGCTAACTCGCATGCTAGCCACTCAGCCACCATGTGGCCGTACTGAATCCTACTTGGCAGAAATTCATCGGGGGGGTTGGGTCCGGACTTGTGACAAACGAGGAACGGTCATAAGAAAACGTAAAAAGAATTAAGCGATATTTCTTTGTATTTTCTCGCAGGCAATCTGTGCCGTCTGTGAAACGTTTGGAGCGTTTCTTGGAATGCTGCTTTTTCGGAGAGCAGCATTTCTGTGGCGATGTATTCCAGCAGCACACCGCCTGGACCCGTTTACTCGTTAGGAGGCTCGTGACGGGGAACGGGGGAACAGACGCGCGTGCACATGGCACAAAAAATGGAGACCCCGTTTATTTGGATGTATCCTGTGATTCAATGATTTGCCATCACAAGGCTCCTCGTGGCACCCCTACTTAGAAGTTACCTTCTAAGTAACATCACAGGCCTGTAGTACAGGGAAGAGACTTGCCCCCTGCCCCATACGTGAATGGTCACGGCCTCCATCTTTACTACCAGCTAGTGACACACTTCTCCTTTCTCCCCAAAGTCCTGCTCTACTTTTTCCTTTTGTATTCAATGTTTTCCCGAGTTACGTTTGACATAGAAACATAATTAGGTTTCCAAAATTAATCATTTCAATTAGAATACCCGTCTCAGAAATTGCTCGGCTAACTGGGGCAATAAGGAAAAGTTCTCGTCTCCTTTAACTTGGATGCTCCAAATATGACTGTCTGTCCTCTTGAAGGTCCTCATGTTGCCAAAAAAACACCCGTTAGTGCTTAACTTCAAATGATGGTTGGATATTCCGCACATTTTTTGGCTCTTTGCTGCCTATTTCCTGTTGTGTGCCCTTATTTTGGTATTTCCTGCTTCGCACGGTAGGCAGTGGCCTGACTTTTCCTTTTCCTCTCGGGGCACAGGGACCGTCTGCGTACCACCACCAACGTCTTGGGGGACTCCATTGGCGCTGGCATCGTCGAGTTCCTCTCTCGGCATGAACTTCGCAGCAAAGACGTGGAGATGGGACACTCGGTGCTGGAGGAGAAAGATAGGAAGAAGCCCTACAAGCTCATCTCGCAAAACAGCAATTTTGACAACGACAAGTGCGGTCACAACGAATCGAGCATTTAAGTTTACTCGCCTGCCGCTTTTGCTGTTTGTCGTGTTTGAGAAGCGATGAGTTTTTAACGTTCCTCCTTGCTCCGTCCAAAAAGCAAAAACGATGACGTTATTCTCCAATAAGGGTTATCTTCATGCACGGTTGGGGCGTGCAGCTCTGTGTGCGACTAGATCATTTAGCTTGAAAGTATGTTCAAAACAAACCCGCGTTCGACAGCCAAAAACTACCCTAAAATGACTACATCCAGCTTTCTTCTTCTATCTTCATTTCATCCACCATCTTCTCCAGAGGGTGTCGCCCACCTACCGGAGGACTCACACTCCTCAGCCTCCCTGGGAAAGTCTAATCCAGAGTCTGTAAAGTCCGATCATCCGTTAGTTTCTGTCCTGGTGATGAAAAGAGGGTGCATGAAGAGTTTGCCCATCTGGTCCACACGTTGGCATTAAGGGTGTCTGGTTTGTGGGCCTCAGGGTCTACTCTTTCAGGATGGCTTTACCAGAATTTACTGGGGCAGTTTTCAGCCTAGTGTCAAGCCTCGGGGAGAAGATTCAGCTTATCCCCGAATGAGGTCTCGCCCCAAGTATCTCAGGGTCTTGGGCGTGCGTGAGAGAAGGCTGTAGCGTGAGACCAACAGGCAGCGTCTACGCCATATGTGTCAAACTCACGGAGGCTTTTCCCTCCCCAACCAGTTTCTCCAGCAGGTGATTTAACCGATGACGGAGGTGTTGATCATTAAAATCACCTGCCTTAGTGAGTGACTGGAAAGAAAACCTGCAGGGTCTACACTAACGTGGTGGCAGGACTCACCCTTACTCTATATCTGAGAGCTCACCCAGGATGGAATGCAATTCTGTAGCTATATTGTTTATCTTTTCCCCATTTGCTGTTGCTTGATGTTTGTATGTGACATTACAGGCGGTATATGACGTTATTATTTTGTTAATATTTCATATTAAAGCTAGCTTTAAAAAAACGCACGTGTGGATATGGACTCCTTTCGAACGAGACAAATAATATATGACAGGTTGAAAGAGTAGCTTGTTGACCAAAATGGACAGTTCACCTGGACCGGGGGTGTCCAAAGAGCGGCCAATGGGCCATTTAGGGGCACGGCACATTTGAAAAAATATAATTTAACAAGAAAACAATAGAATAATCGGCAGAAATGTTACAGAAATAAAATGAAAATAGTTAAGGAAAGAAGTTGTAAACTAGTTGTACACTAGCGAGAAAAGGTTGTTTTGGATAGTTTAGGATAAAGTTGAAATTTAAAGAATTCAAGAAAAAAAATAAAGCTTGAATTTTTGGACAATTAGGTTGGAAATTTTTTTTGAAATATTATGGATATAAAGTCAAAATATTATCAAAAGAAAACAAAGGTTAAAATAAATAAATCTTAAACCACCAGAAATAGAAAAAAACTGTTGTAGTTTTACAAGAACGAAGTGAAAAATGTTAGCGGAAACAAAAATCGTATTCTAAAAAAAATGAGTTCTACTCTAAAAAAGTTAAACTATTGGATTAAAGTCAAGGAATGTAAATACCAGCCCCAAAAAGATTCAAAAGCACTTTACGCATATACTACACCAAGATACATCATGATAAAAACTACTAATGTTACTACTATTTATTATTATAGATTATAATACACATTCTACGACTGCTGCTATTACCACTATTAGTACTGGCCTGGCAGTACTACTACTACTTCTACTAACATTAACAAAAACTACTCTTGTTGCTACGGCCGTAGGACAACATAACTGAGGATCAAATTGACTGATACTTCAAACTTTACATTCAACTTTAGTTCCCTCTGTCAACAAATGCATCACGGGAAACCTCATTTCAATCAATAGTTCTCTGATGTCGCCTGAAAAGATGACTGTGGTGAAGGAAATCCACCACCAGATGGCGACATTTACCCCCTTAAAATAGTCCAAAACCTTAACATAAATTGTCCAATTCATATCTTCCTAATAAACGGCAGTGTGTACATTTCAATGGACATAATTCTGATTATGCTATTCTCATGAAGGGAGTGCCACAAGGCTCATCTCTAGAACCACTTCTGTTTTTCTGTTTTCCTCCGTGACTTCCCCAAAGTATGCTCTATTTGCTGTATTACACTTATATGCTGATTATACTGTACTATAGTCATATAGTGCCAATAATCATATTATTGAGCACTTTACAGAATGAGTTTGCCTTAGTGCAAAGGTGCTTCTTGTCAGACCAATTAATTCTGAACAAAAAGAAGTCACGCTGTCTTGGTGATGCCTCAAATTTTCTATTTTAATCTAAATTTTGAAAGTAAGAAAACTGAATACATCAAATGCAGTATTTCAGAATATGGGAGGATTTTCCTTTTCTGTCAATAAAGCTTTGCTGGGAATTACCATTCAAACCCAGTTTACTTTCAGTAGCAAAAAACTACAGGCCAATATTTCCCGTATCGATACTGACACTGATACCGACTGACAGTTGGAATGCTTCAAAATACCGGAATTATTTTGCCTTTAATTTGATGATCATGATTGATATCAGAATAGATTGCGGGATAAAGTATTGAGGCAAACAACAAAAGACTTGAGACATGATATTTTACAGAATTATACAGCAATTGATACTTTAGGGCCAAAAAATACATACAAAGAAATGTACCTTTTCATTACGCTTTAAAAACAGAGACCAGTGCTGATGTGGCTAACTTCGTAGCCTGGCTAACACGCTGGTAGCATGGCTAACATCCTGGTAGCCTGCCTAACACGCTGGTAGCATGGCTAACATCCTGGTAGCCGGGTTAACATTCTGGTAGCCTGGCTAACATGCTGGTAGCATGGCTAACTTTATGGTAGCCTGGCAAACATGCTGGTAGCGTGGCTAACTTTCTGGTAGCATGGCTAATTTCACGGTAGCATGGCTAACATGCTGGTAGCCTCACTAACATGCTGGTAGCATGGCTAACTTTATGGTAGCCTGGCTAACATTCTGGTAGCCTGGCTAACATGCTGGTAGCATGGCTAACTTTCTGGTAGCATGGCTAAGTTCATGGTAGCCTGGCTAACACACTGGTAGCATGGCTAATATCCTGGTAGCATGGCTAACATGCTGGTAGCCTCACTCACGTGCTGGTAGCATGGCTAACTTTCTGGTAGCCTGGTTAACATACTGGTAGTCTCGCTAACATGCTGGTAGCATGGCTAATTTCATGGTAGCCTGGCTAACACACTGGTAGCATGGCTAACATCCTGGTAGCATGGCTAACATGCTGGTAGCCTCACTCACGTGCTGGTAGCATGGCTAACTTTCTGGTAGCCTGGTTAACATACTGGTAGTCTCGCTAACATGCTGGTAGCATGGCTAATTTCATGGTAGCCTGGCTAACACACTGGTAGCATGGCTAACATCCTGGTAGCATGGCTAACATGCTGGTAGCCTCACTCACGTGCTGGTAGCATGGCTAACTTTCTGGTAGCCTGGTTAACATACTGGTAGTCTCGCTAACATGCTGGTAGCATGGCTAAAATCCTGGTAGCCTGGCTAACACGCTGGTAGCTTGGTTAACATGCTGATAGCATAGCTTGCTTCCTGATAGCATGGCTAACCACTGTAGCGTGGCTAACATGATGCTGTTTGCACATCTAAATTCCTGGTAGAACTGCTAACTTCCCGGTAGCATGGCTAACATCCTGATTGCATGGCTAACTTCCTGGTAGCCTGGTTAACATGCTGGTAGCACATCTAAATTCCTGGTAGAACTGCTAACTTCCCGGTAGCATGGCTAACATCCTGATTGCATGGCTACTCTCCTGGTCCTACTTTCCTTTTCCTTTCCTACAGGCTTCAATCTAAATCCCGTTCTCATTTAAACAGTCAGTGTCTCCAAAATGGCAACGATCCTTCTCAATAGCTTTGGCTCATTTCTCGACACAGATCGGACATTCCCATCATTCTTGGTGCTTTTGTCAAAATAAACCTGGATGGTTGATCACAACAACAAAAGCTCATATCTCCCCTAAAACAGTTCACTCGTGTGTCCAAACTACATTTCTTTCTGATCAGTGCCCCCAAAGTGCATCGTCCCTTTGGCTTCGTGTGAGCACCGCCATACAAAATGTTTAGATGTTTTGTCACTATGGCAGAGGAGCAACAACATACAAGAGAAAAGAGTAGCCTCCGAGGTTTGACATCACAGATTGCACTCACACTACCAAGGAAATTCTAACAATTTTCTTTTCACACGCAAAGACAGTTTCATGCATAAGTAAACAGAAAATGTACATTACAGTAATAAACTGTACAAACACAAAATCAAAAAATAAGGACTTATTCAGTGGTCTGTGTACTCCCGCTCTTGTCCACTCTCTTCACCCCCCTGATTATTTACACGCTGTTGTTCGTCAGGCCACAGATTCTTGTCCGCATCACAGCGGATCTTTTCTCTTGCGATGCAACGCGGGAAGAAACGGCGTGCATGCCGCACTCGACATTGTGAGGCCAACGTTTATGACTATAAACGTTATGGTCTACAATTGTGGCCCCAATTTCATGCGGGACAGCACAGTGTCTTCCCGCTCCTCTGCCTCTTTGCCCCTCTTCCTCCCCCACGCATTCTCAGTCCTCCTCCTCTTCTTCTTCTTCTTCCTCCTCCTCTTCCTTGAGGAAGAACTTCCCCCTTGTCCGTTTGCTTGGCCTTGTCTATCCATGTTCACCTAGCGCTGGTCAAGCTCTATATATTTCTATAACTTCCTGGTAGCCTGATTAATATGCTGGTAGCATGGCTAATTTCCTGGTAGCATGGCTAACTTCCTGGTAGCATGGCTAATTTCCTGGTAGCATGGCTAACTTCCTGGTAGCATGGCTAATTTCCTGGTAGCATGGCTAACTTCCTGGTAGCATGGCTAACTTCCTGATAGCATGGCTAACTTCCTGGTAGCCTGATTAATATGCTGGTAGCATGGCTAATTTCCTGGTAGCATGGCTAACTTCCTGGTAGCATGGCTAACTTCCTGATAGCATGGCTAACTTCCTGGTTACCTGGCTCTTTTTCTTCTGTGAACACGCACCATTTCTCTCTTGCTGTTCTTTTAGTTGTGTGTTGTTTTTTTTGGAGCATTTTTATTTTGCACATGCAGCATTTATGTAAATTCCACGTGCAGTATCTTCCCATTGCATATCACAAAATCGCTTAATGATTTTGAAACATTTTCAAGTAAAAAATATATATATATATTATAGTAAAAAATATGATATAATATAGTATCGGTATATGTAATGTATCGGTATAGCTCTCGTGTACCTTATGTATCCGGTATCATATCGCTACCAAAATTGCAGTATCGGCCACAGTTCCAGTGAGGGAGGATCGAGCCGGGAGATGGCGCCAGTGTTGAGACACGCTTATTAAACACAAGAAGAAGACCCGCCAGTTGGCCAGCGAACAGTCCGCGGAGAGAATGGAACATCTGGGCCGAGCTCTGTGCATCATCACCGGGGCCTCCAGAGGCTTCGGCCGGGCGATAGCGAAGCAGGTGTCCGGGCTGGTGGAGCCCGGGTCGGTGTTAATCCTGGCGGCCAGGTCAGGTGACGACCTGCGGGCTCTACAGAAAGAGATGTCCGAGCTGGACCTGCAGGTTCGGTGTGTGGCGGCGGATCTGTCGTTGATGGAAGGAGTGGAGAGCGTCGTCCGAACCGCGAAAGAAGCTTTTTCAGAGGACGTCCAGAATGTTATTCTCTTCAATAATGCTGGTGAGGCCATTAAGCCCCTTCTGAATTCAAAGGCTCCTTTTTCCAATGTACTTACAGAAACTTCACTAGCGTCTGTTACTATGTACTTGTATGCTAGTATGTACTTGTATGCTAGTATGTACTTGTATGCTAGTATGTACTTGTATGCTAGTATGTACTTGTATGCTAGTATGTACTTGTATGCTAGTATGTACTTTTTCGTTGGCGACGTCTTCTTCACTTTCAGGCACCCGTTAGTATCAATCATCGTGATTGGTCTGCACCTTGTATTAGAGATGGTGGAGTGTTAACGAGTCGTTCAAAACTCGAGGGTTTTTGTTTTGTACTGACCCGGGACTTACGGGTATTCGTCTCTCCGAGCTTGTTCACTGAGACCCAATAGTGCCGCTAAATTGGAAATACTCTTGGGAACCTGATATGTTTATTTTTCTGTACTGTGCAGACTTAAGTCCAAACTGAAAGCAGCGAAAATGGAGAGCAGTGAAGCAAACAATCCCGTTCAAGAGGAAAATTCCATGCTGAGTGTGACAAATTCATTTGGAGAAGTGGGCCGACTTGTGCCACCGAGCAATGCTGTTTTTGGCAGCCATTTTATTTGTAGTCTTAGTCTTCTGGACAAAAATGCTCCTTAGGCGCATTTTAGTTGGTTCTGTATCGTTGGCGAAAACGGCACGGTTGTGGCCTCGGGACCAAACGGCATCTCTCTCTCTCTTCCAAGGTTCTCTGGGTGATGTGTCCCGTTTCTCCTCAACGTTCACCAGCATGGCCGAGGTGGATTCCCACCTGTCTTTCAACGTGAGCTCCGCCCTGTGCCTCACTGCCAACGTACTGCAAGCATTTCCAAAGCAAGCAGGTCTGCGGCGCTGTGTGGTCAACATCTCCTCGCTGTGCGCCCTAAAGCCGTTCCCCTCTTGGGTGCTGTACTGCACAAACAAGGCGGCCCGGAACATGATGTTTAAGGTTCTGGCAGAAGAAGAGCCAGACCTGCGTGTGCTCAGCTATGCTCCAGGTGGGACATTGTTTATATTTATCAATGTACTTATACTTAGTGTATTAACTACAAAAGTGTGTAAATGTTGCATGAATATTGGAATTACAGGAAAATTGGGAATTTTGGGCATGTGGAGAATTGTTAACTTGGATGTTTAGATGCTGGAATTCTATTGAGAATTTGGGAAAACCGGGATTTCTTTGGGGGGATGACAAAAATAGGTAGCTTGGATGTTTTGAACGAGCTGAATGTTTACCTGTTTGGGTTGTTGGAAGCTAGACCTGCGACTAACAATTATTTTGAATAATTATTTGATTAATAATCGATTAATCTAAATCTAGTTGTTTTGATTAATCGAGTAATTGGTTAGACCAGGGGTGTCAAAAAAAACAAATATTTTTTTATTGGTCTTAACACCCTTCTAAAAACACATTTTAACATGAAAACAAACAAATGAGCAAACATTTAAAAAATTAGCAGTAATTTTAGATGAAGTCAAAATATTAAGAGGACAAATTTTTTGTCAAACAATAAAAAAAATTGCAATTTTACAAGAATATTGTAACTTCATAATATTATGAGGAAAAAAATAACGGAATTTTAGTAGCATAAAGTTGAAATATTAGAGGAAAAAAGTTATTTTATAAACAATATTTTTTTAACAAACAATGTTCAAAACAAAACAGCTGGAATTTTACGAGAACAAAGTCAAAATATTAAGAGAATAAAATTTTGCAGGAATAAACTCATAACATTACAAACAATTCCCCCACCGTGAATCACCACCTTACCGCGGTGGAGGGGTTTATGTGCCCGAGTGATCCTAGGAGCTATGTTGTCGGAGGCTTTATGCCCCTGGTAGGGTCTCCCAAGGCAAACAGGTTCTAGGTGACAAGCCAGACTAAGAGTGATTCAGAAGACCCCTATGAAAAAACACAAGAGGAGTGACCGCACCTCGCCCGGATACCGGGCCTCACCTTGGAGCCAGGCCTGGGGGAGGGGCTCGCAGGCCTTTACCCGTGGGACCTGGCCGGGCCTAGCCAGAAGAA
>QODF01000181.1:1744852-1848122 GCA_024372805.1 Oostethus manadensis
AAGAGTTCCAGCTAAAATGAAAGGAAAGGTGTACAAAACTGTGGTGAGACCAGCCATGTTGTTTGGTTTAGAGACCGTGCCTCTGAGGAAAAGACAGGAGGCAGAGCTGGAGGTAGCAGAGATGAAGATGCTGAGGTCCTCTTTGGGTGTGACCAGGATAGACAGGATCAGGAATGAGCACATCAGAGGGACAGCACATGTTAGAGGTTTTGGAGATAAAGTCAGAGAGGCCAGACTGAGATGGTTGGGAGGAGAGATAGGGAATATGTTGGTAGAAGGATGCTGAGCTTTGATCTGCCAGCCGGGAGGCCTAGAGGAAGTCCAAAGAGGAGGTTCATGGATGTAGTGAAAGAGGACATGAAGGTGCAGAAGACAGGGTTAGATGGAGGCAATGGATTCTCTGTGGCGACCCCTGAAGGGATAAGCGGAAAGGAAAAGAAGAGGATATTTTCTGATATTAGGCCCCAGTGAGGGCCGCACGGTGGCTGACTGGGTAGCATGTTGGCCTCAGACTCAGGAGGTTTAGGCTTTGAATCTCCATTGGGCATCTGTGTGGAGTTTGCATGTTCTCCCCGTGTGTGTTTGGGTTTTCTCCGGGTACTCCGGTTTCCTCCCACATTGCAAAGACATGCATGTTAGCTTCATTGTCCACAGGCGTGAATGTTTGTATGTCTGCCCTGCGATTGGCTGGAGACCAGTCCAGGGTGTACCCGCCTCTTGCCCGAAGTCAGCTGGGATAGGCTCCAGCATACCCGCGACCCTAATGAGAATAGGCGGCATAGAAAATGGATGCATATTTTGTGATATAGGTAAAAAAAAAAAAAGTGTTTTTAGTTTTTCTGTTCAATGACACTGCTAGAGGCCAGTAAACGCCCCCCAGGCCACACGTATGGTTTAGGATTAGGGGGGAGAAAAGTACAAGCAAGCAGTGTTAGGAAGCAATACGCTTTGTTAATCCATTCGACCTGCTTTGGTGTAAACGGGACAGTTCGGAATTATATTCAGGTTTAGGCTCGAGATTGTGGTGAGGCTTAGGGGCGACGTTCCCGCAGATTTCTCAAGCGTCTGAGCATCGCTTGTTGCGAGCGCCGTCACATGTGCACATTTGTACAAGCTGAGGCGCTCGCACTCCCATTCAGTGGCAATTGGATTATGAGTGGGTTCCGGTGTTGCCAACTTGGGAGATTTTGTCAGATCTTGACGACAAATGTTCTCCCGAGCGGCTGACCACCGATCTAGCGACTTTTTCCGGCGTCGTTGGGGAGTATTGTATAGTTCTGCATTTGGTATTCTCGCTGATCAGCAGCGGGTGCTGTTGACATATCCGCCTTGCCCAAGGGCAGTCACAAGCCGGCAGTGTAGAGTCAGCTCGGTCACACTGAGAGCATGATGTGGAGCTCTGTGCATCCAAAGTTCAAAAGTAGTCACGCGGGCGCCGATGCCGCGGGGTTTGAGCTGGCCCTGTTCGTCACAGCGAGCTCTAAAACACAAATGTTTCCTTATCATGACATTCTCAGTGCGGTTTTTAACATTTTTAGAGCCCTCTTGACTTGAAATAACACCCCTATTGTAAATGTGAAGACATAAGACCTGTGTGTGTTGCTGTGAATGCTGTACGTTCCGGTGCTAGGGGAGTTGCGGACGGGAAGTTACGTCATTGTTTAGGAGTTTAGCTAACAGTAGCCCATGTTAGGGATTATTGTGCCTCTTTCCATCCGGCAATCAAGTTTGGTGCTTGTGTGTCTCACCAAACGTCCATCCATCCTTATGGGGGTATGCTGGAGCCTATCCCAGCTGGTTTTTGGGCAAGAGCCAATCATACAGTAGTCTCATCGAACATTACTGTAATACTACTGACACCTAGTGGCCACTGTAGAATACTACAGCCATTTTTTATGCTTCATTTTTATGCTTCATTCAACATGCAAAAACACACAACACCTTTGTCATAAATTTGTCATTATTCATAACGTTTGTTATTATCTTTGATTGATTTGATTCTTTTCTCGTGTTTTTGTTAACATTCATGCACAAATGGAAAAGATTAGGTTGTCATTATTTCTTTCGGTTGGGTACAATATTTACACTTTAAATGAATTACGCCATTTGTATGTAAATCTTGTCTCATGGTACCAAAATTCCAAGATACGAAAGCTCCAAATTAACAAAGGAATTTCGTCCCTTGAGGTTCCACCCTATACCCTATACTCCTTCTGGTGAGACCTTCTTATGATCCCCGTCTTGGCATTCAAATTCAGTCATCATTCGGGCTTTTCCTCTCTACGGAAGGACGGCAGTGAGAAGCACCTTCCAGCTCATGGTACATCCCCACTCCTGTTATGTACAGTACTTCCTGCGGTGGCTGTTATGTCATCAACGTACTAAGGGTATTATTATTGTGTTGAAGTGATTGTGCTTGTGTGTGTTGCAGCGAATGTGTTCCATTGCTAGGGGAGCTGAGAAACCCGCAATGAATCAAATCTGGTGCATGTGTGTCTTCAGCAGACATTACATTAACACTACTGACCCCTAACGACCAGAGTAGCGTGCGACATATCCCGTTTGAATGTTTATCCGCGCACCCCCCACTGATGTGGGAGGAAACCAGAACCATGCAGGTTGTTTTATTTTGCCTGCCAAGCGCGTGTGATGGAAGGCGACAGCCGGCGCGGACAAAAATAGCACAAGGGAGGCGACCCAACAAGGAAACGGCTCCCACCTTGGAGCCACACACCCACTCAAATCCCTCCACTGGCCTTGCTGCTTCCACTGGGGAGGCGCTTGAAGCCTTAGAGGAGGTGAATGTATTTTTGGCTGTAGCTCGGGCCGGGCCAAGCGGGCCAGAGCCCCCGAATGCGAGTGGGGATTTGAACAGAGGCCGGCCACCGCGCCGATCAGTGCTGCTGTTTTCTCCCTTTCTGCTTTTTCCTTTGCTGCCGCGATGACGGTGGGGAACACGGAGAGCGCGGAGCCGTTTGACGCGGGGCGGAAAGGCCGCGGCCTCAAGGCGGGCAGAGAGCTGAACGCCGGGGAGGTGGTGTTTGCAGAGGCCAGCTTTGCTGCGGTGGTCTCTGACAGGTAGGAGGATGGCGTCACCGTCCTGGCAGGCGCGATCAAGTGATATTTTACCAACCTGGTTGCAGGTTCTTCCTCCAACCCTTTGGGAATGTAACCTCATTTCCAAATCCTCAACTGCGCTGACATCAGCAAACAGATACACGGTAGCTGACAAGGTGTCATGTGACCCTGAGGTTGAACTCACTTTGGATTCTGTAAAGTGCAATATTCTTCTGTGTCAAATGTTTGGTTGAAGAACACCAGCTGATGAGCAAAGGTTCAGTTTGTTTTCTCACAGTTAACTGGTTCCAGACCTGACAGCGATACGTGAATTTCCATGAAGTAGGTTTCAATATTCAAAAACGGAATCGCTTTGTCGTTCTGACATTGAAAACCTTTGTGGCCTTTTTGACATCATTAGAGCCCTCTAGAACTTAAATAACACCCCTATAGTGACCCTAACATTTGTATTACCTTATTTGTTTTTCATGGGGCTCAGAATTCCTGGCTGCACGGCTTCTAGTTGTTATTCGATCTGAAAACAGGAACCATAAACGCACCTTAATTTAGACACAAACGTATTTGAATGACTTTTGACATTTCTGGTGAAATATTAATCTCGTCCTATTAATTACATAAAAAAAATTTTTTTTTTTTGCTTAGCTCACTCTCACAAATGGCAGGTAGGTCCCACATGGCAGACATGTTTGTTTTGGCTGTGGGGTGGAGGATAAGTTGGGCGGGGGACGCTACACCTACGGATCGTGATATGCTACAATGGTACTGGCTCTTGTGATCGGCGTTGAGAGACAATTATTACCCGATATAGTAGCTATAACCAGATACACATAACAAAGATAACCCGTCAGCAGTTCCTGGTTGTTTTGGTCCGGGCAGTGTACTTCCTGGGGTGGCTTTTGTCTCCTCAGTGTGTTGCAATGGTGGATTGAAATGGCTTTGCACTCTTGCAGGATTTCTGCATGACAAGCCAACAATAGTAAAGTACACACGGATACTCTGCTCTCTCGCAGCACGCTCATGCAGGTGTGTCACAGCTGCTTCCGCCAGCAGGCCAAGTTGCATCGCTGCGCCCAGTGCCGGTTCGCCTTCTACTGCAACCGCACCTGCCAGACTGCATGCTGGGACGAACACAAGCAGGAGTGCGCGGCCATCCAGAAGGTCGGCAAAGTGCCAAATGAGAATGTTCGGTAAGGAAAGCATCTTGGAGTTGGGCTGATTGCGGGGGACGAATACGCAAAGTAAATTCCGAATCTTATCCTGCTCAGCACTGTGGCAGTACACCGTTCAGGAAAAAGAGTGGTAGACGATAACAGTGGTCCCATCAACATCTGCTGGGGTTGAGTTGGAGAACCTGGGGATGGACGGGGAGAGCAGAAGGCAAAGACAGGAGTAATGCTAATGACCAAAATAGCACACCACATCCACACATTCATCTTCTCCTTATTCGAGGTCAGGGATAGCAGCCTATGTTGAGAAGCACGGGTTTCCCACAACCCCCCAGGCTGCTTCGTCCAGCTCAACCAGCAGATTCCGAGGCTTGCCCAAGCCATCTGAGAGACACGGTCTCTCCAACATGTCCTGGGTCTTCCCCGAGGCCCCCAGGGAGGTGTCCGGGAGACATCCTGACCAGACCAGTAGACCATACACTCATAGACGCGTAACAAAGACTATCCAGCCATCCATTTTCTATACCGCTTATCCTCATTGGGGTCGCGGGTATGCTGGAGCCTATCCCAGCTGGCTTTGGGCGCCATTCACACTCTAATGGAGAATTAAGAGTCGCCAATAAAGCTAACATGCATGTTTTTGGAATGTGGGAGGAAACCGGAATACCCGGAGATGCAAACAACTCCACAAAGAGATGCCCAATGCAGATTCGAACCCTGAAGCTCCTGACTGTGAGGCCAACATGCTACCCACTCATCCACCGTGCGCCCTAACAAAGACTAATGGAAGTGATTTTCGTGTCGTCTAGCGACAATAAGGCAGACTAGAGCCGTGTTTGTGATTTGGAGATACATATTTGCCGTTGATGTGTTCAGGTCAGAAAAAAGTGAATAAATAGCTTTAGGGTCTGGGGGGACGCTATTGTGGCTATTCGTGAGTAGCACACTCTTCTGGTGAATATACTGTATGTGATAGCAACTGAGCCTAATACTATAGTAGGTTTATCAATGACACACATTTACCCAAAGTAGAGCTCCACATCATGCTGTGTGTGGCACAAAAGCTGACTGATACCAGAAAAGTCCCCAACCATGCCAGAAAATTCGCTAGATTTGTCGCTAGTTGCTTTTGAGGAAATACGTCGTCAAGGGGGGTTGGAATGTCGCCAGATCTAGCGACAAAATCTCTAAGTTGGCAACATTGGAGTCGTTACTGCTTGCTGGGATTCAGGTGAATGCTTGGACTTCGTTGACGTGTTTGCAATCAAACAAAAGCACAACAAAAATGGCTGCGCTCTCCCCTGGAGATAGGATGAGAAGTCATCAAGGAATAACCTCACCTGGGGAGGTGTTCAGGTTAGAGGGAATGTTTCTCAGCTGGCCTGGGAATGCCTCCAGATCTGTTGGAAGAAGTAGCCGGTGAGAGGAAAGCCCGGACAAAACACAAAAATGAGGGGGTAAAAAAAACAAAAACACCCAATCAACTTTGTCATACAAAGTTTGCAAACAAACCCCCCACTCTGCTTGGTATCAAAGCCTGGTCTTCTGGGAGCTGCTGGGACTTCTTCCCTTGGATTACCGTAACGTCACGCACATCACTGCAAAGCACGGAGCCTCCCGGTCCAGAACCGGATTAGACAAATGCTCCCTGACATACAGTATACTATGTGTGTAAGATAAAAAGCCTGCTGGACTGCAGCAACATCTGCTCATTGTTTAGCATGCTCCCTCCTCTTCTGAGCCCGACGAGTCCTGGCATTGCCATCTTGGAATATGCTGGGAAGAAAAAATCCATTGATGGAGTAACCTGGTCATCCACACCCGCACTCTTATTCTTTCTCCCTGCAGGCTGGCTGCACGAGTGCTCTGGCGCCTCCACAAGGACACAGGCATCGCGGCAGACAATCAGATGATCTCAGTGGAGCAGCTGGAGGACCACGTGGCCGATCTGCCGGGGGACAGCCTCAAAAAGCTCGAGAGCGACGTGCAGAGCTTGCTGGGATACTGGTCTTATGGAAGGAAACAGCACTCGGTCGACTACGTCTCACACATCTTTGGCATCGTAAGGACGAACGCCCATAGCCGTTTTTGGTCCTCCTGGACTGCCGCCTTCTTTCCCACATGCGCCTGTTTTTTCTGTATCTGTAGATTCAATGCAACGGATTCCCACTGAGCGACCAGAGTGGGCTGCAAGTTGTCGGCGTGGGGCTTTTCCCCAACCTGTCTCTGGTCAACCACGACTGCTGGCCCAACTGCTCTGTTGTCCTCAACCACGGCAAGTACGTATCATCTGCAACGGGCGTGGCCAAACTTTTTACACGGGAGGCCACATGCTGACAAATAAACGAATGCAAAAGCCAACACAAGTCGATCCGGTGCTAAGAAACCTTTCAAGACAAAATCACAACTTCTTTTTCCTCCATTTTGTTTGTTATTTTAATTCTATTTGTAATATTTTAACTTTCTTCACAGATAATCTTTGTACTTTTTCTCTTTGTAATAGTATGACGTTATTCCCACAACAATCCCATTCGGTGATTCCCATAACATCCCACTTTCTTTCCAAAACATAATTTTCCAAAAATAGCAACTTGCAGCGCATGCAAAGGTTTGGGCACCCCTGATAAATCAAGATCGTTCTTTATAAATCATTCGTTGTTTGGATCAGCAGTTTCCGTTAAATATATCGCATAGCAGGTTTTAGGATTTGCAGAAAGTGCGCAATAATTATTGTAACAAAATTAGGGAAGTGCATAAATTTGGGCACCCCAAAAGAAAAATGACGTCAATTTATTTAGCAGATCCTCCTTTTGCAGAAATAACAGCCTCAAAACACGTCCAATGAGGGTCTTGATTCTGGTTGACAGTAGTTTCTGCCATTCTTCTTAGTAAAACAGTCAGGTTTGATGGTTTTCGAGCATTGACAGCCCGCTCTAAATCACACCTCAGATTTGCAATAGTATTCAAAGTTGTACATGTTCCACTGCATGCATGCCTTCGTAGAATTTGAGCAGTATTTAGGGTTGTGGCCTTAACCAGAACTGTGATTGTGGTCGTTCATTACCTCATCATGCTCCTCAGTGGAAATTGACAGCTGGAATTTCTGAGCTAGCTTTTTGTATCCTTCCCCCAAACCACGACATTGAACAATCTTTGTTTTCAGGTCATTTGGCAGTGGGTTTTGCCACACTTCAGAGAAGATGCAGAGGGGTACAACTTGCAATTGGCCAGCTTAAATACCCTTTCTCATGACTGGCATGACCTGTGTATGTAGGTCAAGGGTCGGCGACCGCACCAAACAAATTTAGTGTTCCAGTAATTAGTGCTGAAGGTATTCACTTAAATAAAACAACAAGGGTGCCCACATTTATGCACCTGCCTGAATTTGTTTCAATAATTATTGCACACTTTCTGTAAATCCTAACAACTTCAAAACACTTCTCAAATATCAGTTTGTCTGCTATGTGATATATTTCACTGAACTGGCTGATCCAAAACAACTCCTCCTTCATCTTTTCCTTTCGGCTTATCCCTTCAGGGGTCGCCACAGCGAATTCTAACTCTGTCTTCTGTATGCTCTTCTCTTGCGCCAACTACCTTCACGTCCTCTTTCACTACATCCATAAACCTCCTCTTTGCTCTTCTTGCTCAGGCATCTTCTCATGATCTAAGATCTTGTTGAACAACCCGGTCAGGAACTCTACTGCCACCTCTCCCAGACACTTCCATACCTCCACAGGTATATCATCAGGACCGAGTGCCTTTCCATTCTTCATCCTCTTCAATGTCCTCCTCACTTCTTCCTTACTAATCTTTGCTACTTCCTGGTCCACAACAGTCACCTCTTCTACTCTTTGTTCTCTTTCATTTTCCTCATTCATCAACTCTTCAAAGTACTCTTTCCATCTTCCCATGACACTACTGGCACCTGTCAATACCCTTCCATCCTTATCCTTCATCACCCTAACCTGCTGCACATCCTTCCCATCTCTGTCCCTCTGCCTTGCCAACCTGTATAGATCTTTCTCTCCCTCCTTGCTGTCCAACCTAGCATACAAGTCATCATAAGCCCCTTGTTTGGCCTTTGCCACCTTTACTTTCACCTTACGCTGCATCTCTCTGTACTCCTGTCTACTCTCTTCAGTCCTCTCAGTGTCCCACTTCTTCTTAGCTAACCTCTTACTCTGTATACACTCCTGCACCTCCTCATTCCACCACCAAGTCTCCTTATCTACTTTCCTTCCAGATGACACACCAAGTACTCTCCTACCTGTCTCCCTGATCACAGTAGCTGTAGTTGTCCAGTCATCTGGAAGGACTTCCTGGCCACCCATAGCCTTTTTCAACTCCTTCCTAAATGTCACGCAACACTCCTCCTTTTTCAGCTTCCACCATTTCGTCCTCTGCTCTGCCTTTACCCTCTTCATCCTTCTCACCACTAGAGTCAACCTACACACCACCATCCTATGCTGTCTGGCTACACTCTCACCTACCACTGCTTTGCAGTCACTGACCTCCTTCAGGTTACACCTTCTACACAAGATGTAGTCTACCTGTGTGCTCCTACCTCCACTCTTGTAGGTCACCCTATGTTCCTGTCTCTTCTGGAAGAAAGTATTCACTACAGCCATTTCCATCCTTTTTGCAAAGTCGACCACCATCTGTCCTTCAGCGTTCCTCTCCTGGATACCAAACTTGCCCATCACCTCCTCATCATCTCTGTTTCCTGCACCAACATGCCCATTGAAGTCCGCACCAATGACAACTCTCTCACTTCTAGGGATGTTCTGCATCACTTCATCCAGGTCTGACCAGAATTTCTCTTTCTCCTCCATCTTACATCCTACCTGTGGAGCATACCCACTAACCACATTGAACATCACACCTTCGATTTCTAGCTTCAGGCTCATCACTCTATCTGACACTCTTTTTACCTCCAGGACGTTGCTAGCAAACTCCTCCTTCAAAATCACCCCTACTCCATTTCTCTTCCTATCTACACCATGATAGAACCGCTTGAACCCTGCTCCTAAGCTTCTAGCCTTGCTACCGTTCCACCTGGTCTCCTGGACACACAATATGTCTACCTTCCTTCTCTGCATCATGTCAACTAATTCTCTACCTTTTCCTGTCATAGTTCCAACATTCAAAGTCCCAACTCTTAGTTCTAGACTCTTAGCATTCCTCTTCTCTCTCCTCCTACGGAGACACCTTCCTCCTCTCCTTCGGCCAAACATCTGATCCGATCCAAAACAACTAATGATTTATAAAGGCACATCTTGAAAATGATCAAACGTTTGCATACCACTGTAATAATTCTATTCTAGCAAGGGATGTCAAAAAAGCATGGATAATATCATAACAATAAATCCTCACATCTAAACATCCAACTTGTCACTTTCTTTTTCCAGCCAAACTGCTTTGAGCTCCGCTCTCCACTCCCAGAGGAGGTAGGTACCGCCCCGTGCTCACCGTACCTATCTTGGACCAAGAACGGGACACGTTTTTATCCCCCAAAAGGCTAATAAGGCACTCCATAAATGTCGCTGCTTCAATGATTCCAATATGTTATGTTTCATTCAAACTACATTCGTGGCAGCAATTTCTTCCAGATGGTTCCGACTCCAACCCGATGAATCCGTTCCAAACATCCAAAAATATGAACACAAACATTTCTGTAGAGAGAGCGCGAGAGAACGGCCTTGACTTGTCACTTACACAGTTAGAAGTTCTGTCCCACCTGGAGACCAATAAATTGTTCCTTCTTTGCCAGGATCGAGCTGCGAGCTTTAGAAAAAATCCCAGAGGGTCAGGAGTTGACCGTGAGCTACGTGGACTTTCTTAACCTGTCGGCCGAGCGCAAGAAGAAGCTGGAGGAGCGTTTCCACTTTGAGTGCGCGTGTCAGCACTGCAGCCAGCACCTCAAGGAGGACTTGATGGTGGCCGCTGCAGACGGCAAGGTGGGAGCTTCACTGACTCGCCAGTGCTCAACAAAGATTTGCATCTGGCAAACGCACGGGATGGACACGTTTGCTGTCATTTGGCAGGAATAAAGTCCGAATATTAAGAGAAAAATGTAATATTTATATAATATTAGGGGCAAAAATCATGTCATTTTAGGGGCGACGGGTTGAAATGTTCAAGAAAAAATGTTATTTTTAAAGTAAAGTACGTTTTTAAACAGACAAAACAAAATAAAGTTGTCATTTCTGGAAATCAGGTGGGGGAAATATCCATCCATCCATTTTCTATACCGCTTATCCTCATGGGTATGCTGGAGCCTATCCCAGCTGACTTTGGGCAGGAGGCGGGGTACACCCTGGACTGGTCGAGGGTGGGGAATTAGAATATTATAAGAAATGTCAGAATATCTCAAAAGGCAAGATTATGTAAGACGAAATATTTGGGAAAGTCCAAAAAAAAATTTTGGGCATGACTTCTGACACGCTTGTGTGTCTCTCGCAGCCGTCTGCCGAGAAGCTAAAGGAGGTCACTGCCTTCAGCGAGGACCGTCTGGAGGAGATCGAGAAGTCCCGCATCGAGGGAAATTTCCACCAGGTACGTTTCCTTCCTGGCGCCACAGGATCTTCCTGTGCGGCTCTGACCAGGCCCGGTCCGCTTTTAGGTGGTGAAGCTGTGTCGTGAGTGCTTGCAAAAGCAGGAGAACGTTCTGGCTGACACTCACCTGTCCAAACTGCGCGTGCTGAGCGCGGCCAGCGAGGCGCTTTCACACCAGCGCTCGCCTTCTGAGGCTGCGGAGTACGCCGGGAGGCTGGTGAATGGATACGTGTAAGTTTGCCAACTTTATTTGGTGACGAATCTCAACACAAAGCTTGGACCAATGAATGGAATTTTTGGAAAATCAGGTTAAGGGAAAAGTGTGAACGTTACGAAAATAAAGTCAAAGTCTTAGGAGAATAATGGCTAGAATACGATAATAATAACAATAATTTACAAGAAAGAAGTTATAGTACAGTATGCAGTATTCTATAGAACATGGGTGTCCAATGTGTGGCCCGGGGGCCATTTGCGGCCCGCGGCTGTGTTTTTAGTGGCCCGCAGCACATTCTAAAAATCAAATTCATCAAGAAAACTAATAAAAACAAACAAAAAACAGTAAAACCTAAAAAAAAATCATCAGAAGGTTTACAGGAATGAAGTCATTGCAAGCTAACAAATATCATTTTAGTAACATTTAGTTGGAAAATTGCAATTCCAAGGAAAAAATACCTTCTTTGTAATGTTATAACATTATGAGAAACAAAACGACAAAGTTGATAATGTCGCCAGTAAGGTCAAATATTATGGCAATAAAGTAATCGTTAAATAATTTTGTTGGTAAGAAAATACACAAAGAAAGTAGAAACGTCATTTTAGTAGCATAGGGTTTAAATATTAAAGAAAAAATGATTTTTTAAAGATATAAATTTAATGATTTTTTAAAGATAGATTTAATATTATGAGAAACAGACAACAAAATAGCTGTACTTTCTGGAAAAAAAGTTAGAATATTCTAGGGAATAAAGCCATAATAATTAAAAAGCAAATTTTACAAAGATTATTCAAGAAGAGGGTAAAATATTTGGAAAAACCACCCACCAAAAAAACCAACAGCAAAAATGTGAAAAAAAGAGCAAAAACCAAAGTTGATACTAATAATATGCTTTTTCACCTACACCACAAAGCTGAGATGCTTTTATTGAAAATTACAAAATATAAATGGAAAAGGTTTGAACACCCCTGCTGCAGAAGAAATGGAAAGAAAAAAAGCTGTAATTTGCATTTTTATGAACATAAATGTGTATTATGAGGAAAAGTGATGTACTTTTAGTTGCACAGGGTTGAAATGTAAAAAAACATTTCTTTAAAAAGTTGTAATCTAATGACAAACAAAACAAAATAAAGGTGGTAAGTATTTTAACTTAACCTTGCAAGGTGAACTTTGCATCCTGCATCGTCCACAGGAAGCTGTACCACCACAATAATCCCCTGCTGGGTTTGGCCATGATGCGAGCGGGCGTCCTACACTGGCAGGCGGGGCAGACCGAGCAGGGCCACAGCATGATCTGCCAGGCCTTTGGCATTCTCATGGTCACCCACGGGCCCAACCACACCATCACCAGAGACCTGGAGGTAAGGTCATGTGGTGGTGACAGCGTTTTGATTCAACAGATTGTTGGCTTCATAGACAGGAAGTCCTCAGTGCAAGTGTTCCATATCTACCACGGCGATGTATGTTGCAAAAACTATTCTAAGATATACTACACACTATCACACACAACAGGCTGAATGAATGGGTGTTAATGCGGCACTCAGTCAGCTACACTAGGGGTGTACAAAGTATGGCCTGGGGGCCCGTTTGTGGACTGTGGAAAATAGAAAAACAACCGCAAAAATGGAAAATATACGGTCAATTTATTAAGACAAAAATGAGTCATTTTAAAAGTTGTAATTTTACGAGAATAACGGCGAGGAAAAATAACCACATTTTAGTCATAATAATACGAGGAACAGACAAAACAATAAAAAAAGTTGTCATTTTTGTCAAATTGGGTTGTCATGAAAAAGCAGATGATGAAAATTGGAAAAACACCTTTACCTGAAAAAAATTACCTGAATTCATTTTAGTAGCATAAAGTTGAAGTAATTTAAAGAAAAAATATAATGCAAAACAAAAGTTTTCATTTTTGGCAGCTTAGGTTGGAGAAAAAGTTGCAATAACGACCCCGGTGGGGCATAGATGGATGGAAGTGTTACAAACGGAACATTTTGAAGAAAAAAATGTTTGTACAATCAGCTGATCGAAGGTTTACGACCATCCTTACACGATCGCATGATGGCAACGCCAACAAGGCCTCGTCTTGCAACGCCGTCGGATAGTTGCTGCTGAGGTCGGACAAAACCTCAAGTGCTAAACCCAATAAAATGTCACCTGCTCCGAGCCGGAGGATCCGATTGTCAAGACACACGGCACCGTCCTCGGCCCGAATGACGTTTGTTCCTGGTGTAGTCCTGTAACAAGAGCAAACACGGGACATTGAAAGGTGGAGGAAAGTTTGATTCTCTGAGGACAAAATGACACGATGGCAGAACGTTGAGCTCACAGTCAGCAGATTGTGGGTTCATATCTCCGTGGGACCATCTGTGTGGAGTTTGCGTGTTCTGTGCGTGCGTGGGTTCTCTCCAGGTATTTTGACATCGTCCCGCATTCCAAAAATATGCATGCTAGGTTAATTGGAGACTTTAAATTGTCCATAGATGTGAATGTCTGGTCTTTTTCGAGACATGGTCTTCAACTTTTGATCAGCTGATGAACATTCACTTAATGCTTGTTTGCCCGCCTTACATTTTGATCAAGGAGTAATACCATTATCAATTCAAAACAACTAACCGCAAATTTGGCCAACGCTGGTTGTAATCGTGAAACGTCAGAACATGATAGTCAAATCGTGAGCCAACAAATGTTCCTGTGCATGACCTTACGGGAACGTGGTATCCATGCATCAGATAAAGCGCTGTGTTGTTTGTGATCGGCCATTAGTCGATGCGCGCGCAGACTGAGATGGAGCTGAAGAAGAAGAAGGACGAGGAGGTGACCTCACCCTGATGGATGTAGAATGATGGCCGCCCAAGCAGCGCAATTGGCTGAATGTGTACTGACAAAGACCCAGAAAGAAACTGAGCACCGCTGATGTTACACGTCGTGTACAACGATGACAATAAAGCTGTGGAACATAATCCTCGTCGTCGGGAAGTCATTTGTGTTACGCCCATCCAACACCCTGCAAGAACAGTATCAGAAAACCCAAATAAAGCATTTAGCAAGAACCATAATACAAATATAGGACTGACTGGAGTGAGTTGTGGCTGACAGCAGCTCCTGTGTGCTCACACCGCCATTGCAGTAGTATTCCACTACACTGGCCACTAGATGTCAGGATGCTTACATTAATGAGACAAGATCCACCAGGTATGCTGAACTTGAACCAGAGAGAGGTACGGAGTCATGGAAATAAGTCATAAGTGCCGGCAGCTGTTAGCTGGTTAGCTTAACTTGCTATCTTGCCTAGCAACAATGTCACGCAAAAAGCAACATGACATAGCCGCCGAATTGATGGGTCTGGACTAACCCCTGGAGCCATACGTGCCGATTGCTGACTGTGAGATGTGGCGGCTTGAAGGCCAAATTGAAAGAGATGCTACAGCAGGGGTCTCAAACTCGCAGCACGCGAGATGATATTTGGCGGCCCCCGCCATAACTTGAACGTTTATTGTTAGTGCGGCCCTCGAGTTTTATATGAATGGCACTTTTTACAGTGTTGTGCGCGGGGCTGACGAACCTACCGATCACGGTGGGGTACATGGCTCTCAGGGGCGTGACATCCACCGGGCTTGATGCAAGCGGAGAAACATTTTTCAATGAGTGAAAAACTGATCGTTACTACTAGTTTTGCACACAACGTCTTTACGCCAGTGTCCTTGCTTCTCTTATTTTGTGTTAAAAAAATAAAATATACACTTAAAAAAATGTTTAATTCAAACTGTGAAATTGTAATTGTGATAAAGCTGAAAGACACAACCGTCTACATCAGGATTGTGAGGAAAGTGTTGGGGGAAATAGTTTGTACTGGTAATAAGCTTTTTTTTACCCACAGCTCAAAGCAGCCTTTCCATCCTTTCATTTTCCAGGAAAAAACACGGACACCCCTTATGTAACAATATCATCTTCTTCCCTTTTATTAAGGGAGCAAAATTAAGTATCAAGGTCTTCTTCCTAATGTTTCTCAGCGCGTTTCTTCTATTCCTATTGCACCACATACACGATATCAACATTGTAACGGTATCAACCACACAGCTCTGCTATACTGCGTTTGAGACGTGAGCAATATCGACTCCTACCGCCTTTGGTATCCAAACTATCGACGTTTGGCTCGACCGGGCCACCGGGGTGGACAGTGGCGTTGTGTGCCGGAGAGTGAAGACGGAAGTGGTTTCCTGCGGGCGATCACCTTTGGACAAAAACACCGCCGCTTTCCCCAACTATGTCCGTCGCATACAAAAACAGGTGAGCCACGTGCGAACATTTGCGCTGTGTGCGGGGAAGGGCGCGGGGGTTGCTGGGAAAAAAGACGGCGCGTTGGCGTGTTGACGCTAACTAGCATCCCCGCCACGCAATTGGCATCGAGCACAAGCGTAACCGGGCGCGTTGGGATAGCGTTTGTCACACCTCCGGAGCAGCAGCCGTGTACGTTTCAAACGTGACGGGCGGATAGAGCAGGAAGTGTCGGCGGGAGCACTTTTGCTAACTCCTCTGCCCAGCTAGCCAGCTAGCTAGCTAGCATGGCTAGCTTCCCAGCTAGCTAGCATGGCTAGCTTCCCGTTAGCACATCAGCTGATGCGGTAAACACGAGGCTAACATTTTCAGCCGACTGTGTGGTTTTCGTATGAATGGAGTCAAATCAAACTTTTTCCGAAATAACACAAATTTTTCCCCACAACACGCCCCAATAATGACATAACGTTTGCTCCAAAACGATGGCGACTGACTGTTATTAGCAGTGCTTCCATTGTCCCTGGTGGTGGGCTCTGTCTCACCGAGCTTCTCGCAGAAGGGACGGGATTGGCGGGTTTCATGGGCACATAACCGCGTCTGTGAGGGTCGGAAGTAGTTTGTAATAAGTCGAAAACAGCACCCAGCACAGCACAAACCCATCCGCTCGTGCATTTTGCGGGTACGCTGGAGCCTATCCCAGCTGCGTGAGCTGTTGGGATATTTTGCTAACGAGGCCAGTTTTATGAAAACAAGCCCAACGGGCGACCCACCACAATTATGCATACACGACAGCAAAATTATCGACAAAGGGTACATAAAAACATAAGATAGGTGTTCAGAATAATAGCAATCTAACGTGACTAACCTGATGAATCACTTATTAGTATATTTTTATTGCTACGTGGCAAACAAGTTACCGTCGGGGCAGTAGATTCTCAGAAAACAAACAAGGCCCAGCATTCAAGACATGCACGCGCTTAAAGCTGTGCATTTGGGCAATTAGTTGAAAGGGGTGTGTTTAAAAAAATAGCAGCGTGGCATTCGATCAGTGATCAGTTTAGTGAAAAAACAGGTGTGAATCAGGTGGCCCCTATATAAGGATGAGGGGCGCCATCATGATCTGGGGGGCATTTTCCCTCAATGGAGCCTGACGGTCTACAGGACAACGCTGAGCTTCACAATGCCCGCCTTACAAGGGAAATATCAAGGGCGCTATGACTTCTGGAATCACGGACAAATACACGGCATTGGCCAATGAAAATGGAATTTACTGTTAAACACGGAATCGTGCGGAAATTGACATAAGGTGAATAAAATGCTGTCATCAGAAGGAGAAGGAAGGTTTGTGTGGGTAAGTATTTCCACGGCGGACGGCTCAAACGTGGGGGAATCTCATTACAAACACTAAACTGGTGTTAGCTTAGTTTAGCATGTAACTGCGGTTGTGTGTGTGTGTGTGCATGCATGCTCAGCCTAGTTCAGTTTAGTACTTGTTTGCAATAAACTCCCCCTTTTTTTTGGTCTCACTCCCATTTCTTCTTTTTGCAACTTGAAACTCACAAATTCCTTCCGATCAAACCAAAATGTACTTTCTTGCAATATCTCAACTAGTCTTATTATTTTAATCATGAGTGTAGATGATCACCCCCAGTGTAAGGGTTCCCATGTGGCGGGCTTTGGGTATCTTGAAAGACGTTAAATAAACCTAATCCATTGTGTTTTCAGGCAGTGGAACAAATGACAGTTAGCCTGGCGCAGTGGTGCACAGTCGTCTTTTTAAAAATAGTATATTTATATATTTGTTTTTATAAATTTGTGAAAAAAACAGGTGTGAATTAGGTGACCACTAGTTAAGGATGAAACCAGCACTTGTTGAACATGCAATCCTCTTGGAAAGCCTGAGGAAAATGGGTCGTTTAAGGAATTGTTCAGAAGAACAGTATACTTTGATAAAAAAAATTGTTTTAATAGGGGAAAACCTGTGAGGAGGTGCAAAAAATGTTTGGCGGTTTAGCTAAAATTATCTCCAATGCCTTGAAATGGAGAGCAAAACCAGAGACACGAGGCAAAAAACAGAAGACAACTATCAAAATGAATCGAAAAATAACCAGAATGGCATAGGCGCAGCCAATGATCAACCCCATGATGATCAAAGACAGTCTGGAGTTACCTCAAAGTACTATGACAGTTAGAAGACGTCGGTCTGAAGCCTATCAATTTACAAGAATCCGCCGCAAAGTAAGGAGCATTTGAATCTCGTTAATCGTGATTCATTTGTTCCGGACCCGACTGTGTTCAGTAAATTTCTGAAAAGAAGGATTCCTTATTTACAAATAAAATCTTTTTGCAGTTAGGGCATAAAAAACCTGTTTTACGACCTTTGAAATATGTTGTCAACGTTATTAGAGCCCTTCAGACATAAAATAACACCCCTAAAGTCACCTTGTATTAGCCAAAATAGTAGGCATAACAGTGTTGAATACTACGTATCACACTGTCCTTATGTGTCTCACATTTGTGTTTTACTTCACTTAGACGTTTATAGATGTAGTGAAAGAGGACATGAAGGTAGTTGGCACGAGAGAAGAGGATGCAGAAGAAGGGTTAGATGGAGGAAATTGTTTGGCTGTGGTGAAGGGATCAGCCGCAAGGAAAAGAAGATTGCATCACAGAAATGAAGCTGCGAAAGATTACAGTATATACAGTATACTGTGATATCTTACATGAGGATCAAAAAGCTTCAAATTGATGCTGATGCAAAGCTTTCTTTTCCACAGGATACAGGACTTCAAAGTAGCATTAAGCGAAGGAAATATCAACTTGAAGACGCTACGAGAACTGTGCTTCAATGGTAATTATGTTCTGAACAAAGTCATCGGAGAATTGGTTTTGTTTTTTTTCTCCTACCTGTTTTATTCGTTTTAGGAATCCCGTTTGAAGGAGGCATACGGGCACTTTGCTGGAAGGTAAATATCGTTTTGTAGCCTTCACCCTAACAATCAGTGATTTTATACAGGTGTCAAATATATAAACAATCTATTTATTCTATATAGTATGGGTATACTCCTGGTAATCTTCTTCTTTTCCTTTCCTTTCCTTATATTTGGTTAAATATCCCTCATCGTTTCATCTCAACCAGCCACTTTTTGTAGTCATCAACAAGCTTCCTGGCTTTATATTTGACCACACCTCTTGGTAGAATGCAGTCGTTTTCTTTGCAAGATATCAGAAAGAGGTTGATTTGCTTTTTTCCAAAGTCAGAGCTGATGTGTGTGACTATCTCGTTTTGCCAGAAACAAAGACAATAGGTCTGAGAGGCTGAAATCAGGATATTTGCAGTACCTTTTTGAAAGAAAAGGATCGTTGTCAATTAATTGGATAATGGATTAATCATATGTTCATCGATTAATCATCGGACCTATAGTCTACAATGATGATATTTGAATCTTCTGTTGTTTATTGAAGTCTTTTTGGGGATTTTCATGTTGTTAGTGCACACCTGGGGTTTGTGCATGTTTCGGTTTATGTAAAAAAAATGACCAAAATGTTGTTGACATGCTCTCAACAAACCGGAACCGGGACCGTAAGTCTCCATCCTCCAGTCTCGCTCTGTGATGTCATCAGCAGTGGACTCTGTAGTTCTTTGCTAACGGTTGCTCAGAAAGTCTCTGCTTTTCTTATTGATAATAACTTCAGAATAAGCCATATCGGAGCCAAAGACAGTTGCAAGTGCATTTTGATAAGGAAGGTGCGAAACTATTTAATTCTACAAATACCTCACAGAGAAACACGACTTCAGGCAAGGTGAAAGTAACTTAAGTGTCACCTTTCATTTGGCGTTCATGTGCATTTTGATTTTTTTTCTGCAATTAAAACTACAGTATATTTGTAAACCTATAAAAATTGTTTTGTGTTAACATTTTTGGATGTCCAGAAGAGATAATTAGATTTCCGTTGTTTTTTTTTAAGGGAAAAATGTATTTGGTCAGCTTTTGTTTTGGGTTTTGTCTGATTGTTTGAAACAGATTAATGACCATGGATGATCCATCCATCTATCTTCTATGCCGCTTATCTTCACTAGGGTCGTGGGGGGTATGCTGGAACCTATCCCAGCTGACTTCGGGGCACATATAGACAAACAAGCAGTCACATCCATCCCTATGGACAATTTAGAGTTGCTAGCTAAAGAAAGTAAAGTTATAAACCTGGGTACCCAGAGAAAATCCACGCACGCACAGGGAGAACATGCAAACTTCTTGTGAAAAATCTTGTGACTGTTTGGCTACCGTGCCATACGTGATACGTCAGTGATCCAATGAATGACAACAATCTTGTCATTTGATCTTTTTAGATCCTTCTTAATTACCTTCCTCTCGACCAGACAAGATGGGAGTCTTTTCTGAAGAAGGAAAGGTAAGCGGACAACTTTCAAGTGGGATTATAGACCACGTGTTAGGATTTCACATAACTGATGACATCATGACTGGACTAGTCCAGTTGCAACGCATTCAGTGTGCTGAGAAAACAACGACGGGTTTTTGGAACCTTTTATTTATTCGTCTGAACTATCCTTTCGTGCAATATGAGCGGACTCTGTATATGTTCTGTTCTGCCGGAACAGATTTGCTGTTCAACTGACGAGTTTGGTGTGCTCCTTCTGTTGTTGCTGTTGTATTACAGTTTAATTTGTAAAGACACAGAACAGTACCATATTTTCTAGACTACATTTCGCATTTGTATTAGTTTGGCTGGTCCTGCAACTCAGTCATGTGCAACTAGGCCTGTCAGAGATCAATAAATCAACTAACTGCAGTGATTTGATGCCGCCGCCGCCGTTTAAAATCACACGCAAACATAGCGAATAAACCGAGGAAACGGCGTGGAATATGTTCTTCCTGCCTGTTGTGTATAAAACACAATCTGATGTCAATTTCAGCTCGTTTGTGCGTCATCCTTTTGTGACAAAGACAAATAATATTACCATTAAACAACTAAATAATACAAAAGGGTGTTACGTTCAGCTACCGTGAACCCCAAACTCACTGTGCCGCGCCAAACTCCCAACAAAACATTTCACCTTATTGAATGTAAACAGGGCTTTCCACACACACGTTGCTAAAAGGGCACCAAGGAAGTGTGTATGCAAATGAGCTGACGTCTGCATTGAGTATTTCTGAGTTTGTCTGTGTTTTTGTCAATATTCAGACAGTTACGATAGCGACACTGACACTAGTATGACTTTTGTTGTCATCATATTTGTCCAGACAAATGTGTCAAACATTAAAATGAACAACAAACTGAAGAAACAAGCCTTTTTTTCGGTGTCTATACATTCCCATTATATTGCAAGTCAGTTCTGCCAAACAAATGTTATGGTACACGTTGTATGTCTTTCATACACTATAATTGGCCGATGGCGGGTGAGTTTCTAGTTCCGATTAACCTTCCTAAATGCCATTAGTGTGCACCAACCTTGGTGCGCAACTTTGCGAGCCTCTTTGAAATTAAAATCTCGTTCATTGGTTATTTTCTGATGTAATGATTTGACACGATCCAGTTTCTCTCGAAGAGGGGTCTCCAACAGGTACCAGTAGCTCACCATCTGATTCGGAATAGCTCAGCTATTAGCTCAAAGGTCAAAGAATATTTGCTTCAGCTCAATTCCAACATAGTGCCCTTCTTTAGTGACACATGAGCATAACACCTCCTCTTTATCCTACATCTGGCCTGTCACAGGGAGGTGTATTCCCAGTTTCTTAAAGAAATGATCATCCAGCCTGGCATCGCTAAAGCCAACCTTGGCCTATCCAGAGAAGATGTAACGATGGAAGATCATGTGAGTCAAGTTTTTTTTTGCAACCTTTGTTAACCAATAGAAAATATAAGGGTAAGATTAAATAATCTTGTTGAATGAAGTACAGGTACCATGCACACTTTTCATTATTAATGTATTTTTCAGACTACTGCTACTTTTTTCCCTGCTGCTTTAATAATGAAGCACCTTGTTGGCTAAAAATAATTGTATCTCCAAAAGGGGGCACGGCAAAAAACGTTTGGGAACCACTGGGTTGGAGTAATAAATATGTTCCGGAAAGTCATACTCTAACCGCAACAGGTGCTACCCGGTTTCATTTTTCCATTAAGAAATCCTTGTAAATTCAGTCAATCCGTTCCGGAAAGCCAACAGAGGAACAAAGGAAACAGAAAGGTGCATCTGTGTGGTGTTTAGCTCCCACATCGCGTCTTTGGGAAGAGTCACCTCTTCGGTGAAAGTAAATGTTCATTTTTCCCTTCTAGATATCAATTTATTTGCATCTAAAACTGTCTGATGCATGTAAAACTATAAACATAGCTCACTTCCATTCCAGTTGCCATTTTGTTAGACGCTAAGGATGTTTTACTACAGACATTGAAAATATATTTAAAGATATATACATAAATTATTAAAATTAAATGTGTAATATATTTAATAGATTTATAAAAAAATAGTGTTGTACAATGGTGATGGCCGTCTTTGCCACAAGGGAGCAACAGCGAAGGGGGTTTAATGATGTCAACGTGCAACATGACGTTTAAGGAATCAACCCACACCTCCTTTGTGTTGGACCGGTAACTCGCGATCAACAAAATGGGGCACCCGATGTACTTAAACAGGCAAAATGTAACCATGGTTCCACAGTACTTGGTTGTAAAAAGTTTTCTTGCGGGCAAAAAAACCTTTTATGAGGAGTAATAATGCTCAGTCGGCGTCTAAAGAAGCTGATTTCCTGTCGCAGTGCTGAAAAAAAAAGTGATTTCCTGTCGCAGTGGCTCGCGTCTCGGTCCTTACCACGGAATGGTCTCGTTGTTTTTCAGCCTCTAAATCCAAATCCAGACAGCAGGTGGAATACTTACTTCAAAGATAATGAAATCCTACTACAAATTGATAAAGATGTAAGGTAGGGACGTGTTTACATCTGTTTCTGTTTTACTTTTGCCTCTTGTTGCCTCTGTGTGACCAATGTTTACCATTTTCCAGGCGGCTGTATCCAGACATGGCCTTTTTTCAGCGTGCTACGGACTACCCCTGTCAGCTTATCTTAGACCCTCAGAATGACTATGAGACGCTGCGTCGGCGCGTGGAGCAGACCACCCTAAAAGCACAAACAGTGAATCGGAACCGCAGTGGAGTAACCAATGTATGTATGAATGCCTTCTTTCGTAAATGTTTGGGACAATGGAAGAGGGGCCGCAAAGTGTACAGGTGGTTTACAATGTTTTGTGGTTACAAACTGGATGCCTAAAGATAAAATGTAGAAAATGCCACTTACATCACAGGCCAGGAAGGGAATTGGTTCAAAACTTCAGGACCACCTTTAGATGTAAAGCAGGAAAAATTAGTATTTGATCCCTGGCTGATTTTGGGAGTTTACCACCTTACAAAAATATCAGGATCATTTTAACAGTGAATCTGAAAACAGAAAAAAGCACATTAAATAAAGGTTGAGGGAACCAGGACCTAACGGGTCAAGACGGCCAACCAGAGCGAGGGTTTTGACTGGTATCTTGGATTGTGCCAATTGCGCTTTTTCTCGTCGAGCTTCTTCCTCATGCTTTTGAAGTCTATTCCAGTCTTGTGCAGGTCTGCCATTTTATTGATGGTCTTATACTCCATTTCAGTCTTGAACAGATCTACAATCTTGTTTGGTCTTGTGTATGCCTGTGATTCTATTGATGGTCTTGTCTTTCGTTCCAGTCTTGTGTAGGTCTACAACCTCGTTGATGGTCTTGTAGTCCAGGCCAGTATTTTATTATCAATCTCATCTGGTCCCTGACTCACTGAGTTTCTTGTTGATGATTTAGTTGTCCATTTCTGTCTTGTGTAGTTAATTAACCTCATTATTGTTTTGTGGTTCTTTCCAGTCTTGTAAATGATCTTGTAGTTCATTCCAGTCTTGTGTAGGTCTACAATGTTGTTGACAGTTTTGTAGTCCATTCTGTTCTTGAGTAGGTCTAAAATCTTGTTGACAGTCTTGTAGCCCATTCCAGTTTTGTGTAGATCTACCATCTTGGTGGTTAATGGCTTGCTTATGGACTACATGGTAGTTTCGGTAGACCATTCTGGTCTTTTGTAGGTCTACAAAGTTTTGGTGGTCTTTTAGTATATTCCAGTCTTGCACAGGTGTACGGTCTTGTCATTTGAATGGAAGAGGCGTATTTAATTTGCAAAATGAGTTAAGCTTTAGAGTACTTCCTTAAAAGGACACCACTAAAAAACTAAAAATCTGTGGTGTTGAGAATGCATGCTGGGATTATTTGCTTATTTTAGTCAATATATTACAAGTTTGTTTTTCCTCTCGATTGGAAATACCTTTAATAAAAATACTAAACAGTTCATATATCGGAATGGGTAACGGTAACTTACAAAGTCAGCTTGGACTGAAATACTGATGTCCTACACTGTATGTTCTTTTTAGTGTTGACAATAAATTGATGATGTCAAAAAAACATCAGGAGAGATTTGAAACCTTTGTGCTAAACGCTAATTTGCTCAACGGCAATGGTTTTTATACTCATGCACATAGCAAAGCTGTGCAGCCTGTAACACTTTGAATACGATGACTGCTCGTTGGTAAGTTACATTTTTCTCCCAGGTCAGCTCCCCCGGAAAGACACTGAACTTGTACCCATCCAATGAGTACGAGGTGCTGCCCAGTGGCAGCGAAGCGCATTGGGAGGTGGTGGAGCGCATCCTCTTCATCTACGCCAAACTCAATCCGGGGATTGCCTATGTCCAGGGCATGAATGAAATAGTTGGTCCAATTTACTATACCTTCGCCACAGACCCAAACAGCCAGTGGAAAGGTAAATCTGCTGTTTACTTGCAAAAGCAACACGTGTAGATATGCTAATAAGTTCTATGCATGTCAAGAAAAATTGGCATCTCAGCTTTGTGGAAAAGCGCATTATTAGTATGAACTCCATTGTTTCTGTTGTTGTTAAATAATTTTCCAAATGTTTCAACTTTTGTCTTGAACAGTCTTTGGAAATGTTTGTATTCTTATATTATGACTTTATTCCCATAACATGACCTTTTCCCTAATGCAATTTTCCAAATTACAACTTTCTTTTGTTTGTTTTCACCTTTTAAAAAAAAATATTTTTTAAATGGGTACGGACTCTGGAGGCAGCTGACAGGTACCGGAAGGCCAAGCGATCTGCAGCTCTGGCGGTCGCTGAGGCAAAAACTCGGACATGGGAGGAGTTCGGAGAGGCTATGGAAAACGACTTCCGGATGGCTTCAAAGAGATTCTGGACCACCATCCGCCGTCTCTGGCGGAGGAAGCAGTGCACAGTCAACATCGTGTATGGTGGGGACGGTGTGCTGCTGAACTCGACTCGAGATGTTGTGGACCGGTGGAGGGAATACTTTGAAGACCTCCTCAATCCCACCGACACGCCTTCCAACATGGAAGCAGTGCCTGGGGACTCTGAGTCGGGTTCGCCTATCTCTGGGGCTGAGGTCACCGAGGTGGTCAAAAAGCTCCTTGGTGGCAAGGCCCCGGGGTTGGATGAGATCCGCCCGGAGTTCTTTAAAGCCCTGGATGCTGTGGCCGTGTCTTGATTGACACGACTCTGCAGCATTGCGTGGATGTCGGGGTCGGTGCCCCTGGACTGGCAGACCGGGGTGGTGGTCCCGCTTTTCAAGAAGGGGGACCGGAGGGTGTGTTCTAACTATCGTGGGATCACACTCCTCAGCCTTCCCGGTAAGGTCTATTCAGGGGTTCTGGAAAGGAGGATCCACCGAATAGTCGATTCTCAGATTCAGGAGGAGCAGTGTGGTTTTCGTCCTGGTCGTAGAACTGTGGACCAACTCTATACTCTCGGCAGGGTCTTTGAGGGTGCATGGGAGGTTGCCCAACCAGTCTACATGTGTTTTGTGGACTTGGAGAAGGCATTCGACCGTGTTCCTTGGGGAATATTGCGGGGAGTGCTCCAAGAATATGGGATATCGGACCACCTAATCCAGGCGGTTCGTTCCCTGTATGACCGGTGTCAGAGTTTTGTTCGCATTGCCGGCAATAAGTTCTGGTCACTACTTTCATGGACAGAATTTCTAGGCGCAACCAGGGCGTTGAGGGGTTTCAGTTTGGTGGCCGCAGGATTCGATCTCTGCTTTTTGCAGATGATGTGGTCCTGTTGGCTTCATCGAGCAGTGACCTTCAACTCTCACTGGATCGGTTCGCAGCTGAGTGTGAAGCGGCTGGGATGAGAATCAGCACCTCCAAGTCCGACTCCATGGTTCTCGCCCGGGAAAGGGTGGAGTGCCATCTCCGGGTCGGGGATGAGGTCCTGCCCCAAGTGGAGGAGTTTAAGTACCTCTGCGTCTTGTTCACGAGTGATGGAAGGATGGAACGCGAGATGGACAGGCGGATTGGTGCCGCGTCTGCAGTGATGCGGACTCTGCGCCGATCTGTCGTGGTGAAAAGAGAGCTGAGCCAAAAGGCCAAACTGTTTTGATTTACCGGTCGATTCACGTTCCTACCCTCACCTATGGTCATGAGCTTTGGGTAGTGACCGAAAGGACAAGATGGCGGGTACAAGCGGCCGAAATGAGTTTTCTCCGCAGGGTGGCTGGGCTCTCCCGTAGAGATAGGGTGAGAAGCACTGTCATCCGGGAGAGACTCGGAGTAGAACCGCTGCTCCTCCGCATTGAGAGAAGCCAGATGAGGTGGCTCGGGCATCTGGTTAGGATGCCTCCCGAACGCCTTCCTGGGGAGGTGTTCAGGGCACGTCCGACCGGTAGGAGGCCTCGGGGAAGACCCAGGACACGTTGGAGAGACTATGTCTCTCAGCTGGCCTGGGAACTCCTCGGCATCCGCTGGGAAGAGCTAGACGAAGTGGCCGGGCAGAGGGACCTCTGGGCTTCCCTGCTTAGGTTGCTGCCCCCGCGACCCGACCTCGGATAAGCAGAAGAAAATGGATGGATGGAAGTGGGTACGGGAAAGTAATTCAGCCAGAGTTGTCACAAGCCTAGAGCGCCCTCTCGTGATGGTCAATGGTAGTACTCATTCCTTGGTCTCCATTCTGTCGGTATGAATTAACATTTAAAACATGCTAAATTACAGAATATTTCGTAAGGTAAGTGGCACCAAACTATTAAAGGGATAGTTCCAATTTTTGACGAAATGAAGTTGTATGACATCCCCATCAGCGTAGTCCACCGTCCCGTGAGCCGAGTTCTTTTTTTTTCTTTTTTTGTAGTGTGCGTGGCAACATCAATTCCCCAACAGAAACATGGCGGCACAAAAGCTCGAAAGTTTGCTTCAATTGCAAATGCGTACTAAACCCAGCGAGAGCGGTAGTTAGCACTTAGCTAGGTAGTTAGCATGTCCTTTTTCTGGGGTCCCTATTGAGATGCCCTTGACTGGGGGTGCCTCACTGCTGGGTTTTAAAGTCATGTTACTTCTAATATAAAGGAATTTGATGCTAATCCACCTGTTGGTTCTCCTTTTTCCCCCCAAGACACTGTTGGTACAACAACCATTTGTAAAAGTAAAAGAAAAAGCAGAATGGAAAAAAAGCAATAGAAATAGCAGTACTTTGTTGACAATATGGGCACACGTTTGACAGTTTTGTACTTTGCAGAGCATGCAGAGGCAGACACGTTCTTTTGCTTCACCAATCTAATGTCGGAAAACAGAGACAACTTCATCAAGAGCCTGGACGACTCGCAGTGCGGCATAACATACAAAATGGAGAGCGTGTACTCCATGCTCAAAGAGAAAGATCTGGACCTCTTCCTCAAGCTGGTAAGAAAAAAATTAAGAAAACAAATAAAAAATTTTAAAAGGGAAGGAGATCATGAACTGTCGTTTGGGCTGTCCTCTCAGTAGTTACACAATCCAGATTTAGTTCATACTTTAAATAAAATTCTAAAGCTCACATTTCCTTTTAGTTGGTGAACAATTCTGCTTCACGGTGATAGGAAGAATTCATACATAACAAAACATAACAGTCTGCATCCTGATTTCGGGTGTATAGACTCAGTTGATCTTAAACAGAAGAAAAGGTGATGATGGTAATCATTTATTACATGAACAAAGTACATAATGTCTTTTTTTCTGCATTGGTTCTCATACAATAAAATCAGCAGATCAGGGCAGGCAAGTGGAGGTTCTGTTGCAGGAGATCATCCACCTTCTCGCAGCAGACCTCCAAAATCTTGTCTCTTTTAATGCACAACATCAATAAAATCAGCAGATCAGGGCAGGCAAGTGGAGGTTCTGTTGCAGGAGATCATCCACCTTCTCGCAGCAGACCTCCAAAATCTTGTCTCTTTTCATGCATAGCATAGGGCACTCACATAACAAAATCATCGAGAAGGGGCAGACAAGTGGAGATTCTGTTGCAGGAGATCACCCACCTTCTCGCAGCAGACCTCCAAAATCTTGTCTCTTTTCATGCATAGCAAAGGACACTCGCATAACAAAGTCATCAGAGTCGGACAGACAAGTGGGGGCTCGGATGCAGGAGAACATCCACCTTCTCGCTGCAGACCTCCAAAATCTTCTCTCTCTTAATGCATAGCATGGGAAACCAACAATAACATCCCTAGATTAGGGCAGACAAGCGGAGATTTGGTTGCAGGAGGATCATCCATCTCCTAGCAACAGACCTCCAAAATCTTGTCTCTCTTAATGCACAGTATAGGACACTTGGCCAGGAGCGGTGATGTTGCCAGAGCGCAGTCTCTCTCTAGCAGCAGTTCCACAAAGTTCTTGGGCTCTCTTAATGCGGGACACGTGCTATCCAAAATAATTATAACTACCATCTCCACTGACTACCATTACATCTTTTAATCAAATTTATATGCATTAACAAAATAAAATATATGTAGATATATATTTACTGTGTAGTAAATTCAAGAATTATTACATGATTGATATGTGATGAATGTATAATGATGAGTAATCTTAATATCTTGTTGGTGTATTGCTGCATATTGTATTAATATAACAGCTTTAGTGTTACAAATAAGGGGCGGGAATAAAAAACTCCCACTCCTTGCATCCTGTTCTGTCATTTATCTTTCTGTGCAAAATTCATCTGATTTTTAGAAGTTACCATTTGGAAACCCTAGTTTTTAACTTATTTCAGAGCAGAACATGAAGTTATGGGTTCAAATGGTTTAATTTTGTGCCTTTTAACACCCATGTGCAGTTAAATGTAAACAAGCACTGAAAAAAATGCACATTTCTTTGCATCTCTATTTGAGGATCTGAGGATGTTCGGCTCAAATGTGTGTGAGAACCAGTGAAAGTGTTTCTGTGTGGACTTTTGTTGGCATTTTTAGCACCAAAGTGGGAAAAAATGTGTGTGCCAAACAAAAATGTGATCTCCCTAAAGATATTCATGTCTTTCCTTCTTTGTCTTTGCCTCCAGCTAGAGCAGAATATCAAACCTCAGTACTTCACCTTCCGCTGGCTGACCCTGTTGTTGTCCCAAGAGTTCCTCCTGCCAGATGTCATCCGCATCTGGGACACCCTGTTCTCCGACCAGGACCGCTTCCACTTCCTCATCCTGGTCTGCTGCGCCATGCTCATGTGAGAATGTCAGCCTGTTTGCCCCCAGCTACCCTACACACGTTTTCATCTCATCCCTCTTTTCTTTTGACCTGACGCCTTCACAGACTCATCCGAGACAACCTCATGGCGGGAGACTTCACAGTAAATATGAGATTGCTGCAGGTGGGTGTTTGGGAAATCCTCAGTTTGGGTCGTGCTTCCGTTTTTCAAAATCTGTAAATTAAATAATAATTACTAATATTCTGTGATTCTTTTATTTGTATTATTAGTTAAAAATATGCACGGTTAAGCAAAATGCACATGTTTTTTTTGCCTCATTTGAGCATTTTCAAGCATGAAAAATAAAAAAATTAAAAAGGCATTCAGAAAACTCATTGTATTGGTATGTAGTATTCTACACTGGCCACTAGGTGTCAGTAATGTTACATTGATGAGACAATATCCACCACAGGAAGTGCTCGAAGTACAAAAATGTAGCATCGCGTGACTCTGTCATGTGATATGATTCCCGTGTTAACGGAATCCTGCATGGAATGGCGGCATCGGCCAATAAAAACAGAGTACACTGTCTCTCGCGGAAATTGGCAATTGTTAGGAAAAGGTTCTGAGTGAAAAAAGACAGTAAGCACGTTAATTTAGCTCGGTAGTCGTAAAGAGACTTTCTCCCACACATTTGACACAGGTCCTAACTAAACAAAATAAGCGTGTCATAAAAAATATCTTTGGAATTGCACGAGTGGCTACTTTTTCCTTAATCACAATAGTTTGTGGAAGATTTTGTAGCAATGTGTGGCTTCTTTCGATCACGGTTTATAAAAAAATTACAGTGTATGAATGAAGCATGCTGTTTTTTGGTTCAACGTAGCCCAATATTAGTCAAAAGGTATGTATATTTAAGCAAATGTTATATATTTGTTGCATAATTTCACGTCTAGAGGACTCCAATGTTAAAAATCGTAGTTAGAAGATCGTAAACGAGTTTTCTAACTAGGAAAATATTCAATTAAATCCTCCTTCGCAGAAATTCACTCATCACGCTATTGCTAATTAATGATAAGTTACATTGTGCATTTATATTGCACATGATAAGTTGGTGCACCTTGCAGGACTGCATGAACGCAATTGCAGAAAACAAAGCTAAGCTGTACAGCCGGAATCAGGATAATTCAGACAGTAGTTGATATTGTAAGATGATCCATAAAATGGGAGTCACGGTGTATACACACAAGTATGGGTCGTACCACCTAACATATTGGGAAATGTCCACAGTATCTGTGGTATATATCTGTTAGGCGTACGCAATGCGTATCGGACCGATAATTATAGCTGGCCGATATGAGGAAATGCTCCCAACTAACTAATAGGTCAGTCAGGGTGAGCGAATCAAGTGCTGCTTTTCTGTGACGTGCTGCAAACAGCCTGTTGTATCTTCCCTGAGCGACATGGCGTTGATGGATAAAAGCTCTGCTAACATTTCATGATGAGGGGAAAAAACATACAAAAAAACCCCACATCAGCCACATGAAATGTCAACATTGCTACATAGCCCGGGGCTTGTTCCTACCACTGCAGTTCGCCAGAGATGACAGAAGTTGTTTCTAAATTTTAAGTAATACATATAAATACATGATCAGTATCTGCTTGATAAAAAAATATTTCCCACTTGTTGTTTGTCTCAGGATTATCCCATCACAGATGTCCACACCATCTTGACCAAGGCCAAAGAACTGCAGGATAACTCGTAATCTCTTCCCCCGGCTGCCTCCACTCGTATGTGGCGAGTGCAAGGGCGGACGCTGAACAAAACATTGTCAAACATATTTAAGGACCTCAGTGCACGTGTTGGGGAAAAAAAACCCCGCGTGTTGCCTTTTAACAGGACGTCTGACGTCTGGTTGGTGGGACCGGCCAAAGAGAACTTGAATGAAGGAACATTGTGGCGAGCAGGAAGTGCATTGTGGGAAAAGGAGTCTGTGTGGTCCTTCTCTGCCATCTCTCTCACGGAGACTTGGTTGTCCTCGGCCTGTCAGTGTTTGCAGCGAGAGTTCAACTGGTAAGTCGGGAAAACATTCCAGAGGCGAGCTTTTATCCGAACACTCCCAACGGCGTTTGGAAGCATAATAAATGAGTTGTTTTGCTTTTCTTTAGTTATTGCTTGTTTTCAAATACATTATTACTGGTATTTTATAGATACTCATGAAGGGATTGGAGTGGAATTCTATATTATATTGTAATATTATGAACTAGAAAATCACTCTTGAATGTGCAGACCTCTGCCAAGTGACATAGCCCCGCCCCCCACCTCCAGCCCCATTGTGATTCACGACAAAATAATAATTACCGTATTTTTTGGACTACAAAGCGCACCAGAATATGTGTTTTTTTTTTTACACCTATTAGCCGCACCGGACTTTATGCAGAAAGGAAAAGATTTTGTGAATATTTGTTTACATTCTTTGTTTCCAAACAGTGCCTGTAACACGGCAGTAAAACGGCTCAAACGTAACACCTCTCTGTCGCTCTCAATGTCGCTTTTTATCCGCGTGAGGAGAAAAACAAAAAATGTAATAGTCAAAAACTAGCGTCGCCGTCTTCTACGTGCTGGAAGCATCTGCGCATGCCCAAACCCGAGTGCATTGTGGGAAACGATCAAGTTTTAAGCAGTACGTTCAAACATGTCTTTGTTGCACGTTTAAACAAGTTAAAATCGTTATTTTACGAGAAAAAGTAATTGAACCTTTGACCCAGGTCAAGAGTCACACAAGCCCCCTGTGTTTATAGCTGTCCTGGGCAATGCCTGTTAAATGAAGCATTAAAATCATCAAGATTTTCGAGAATTAAATTGTAAATTTAGGACAATAATGCGAAAAATTCGTCATGGTACGAGAGTAAAAACGTAACTTTACGGGAATAAAAGTCATTTTATAAGCATTGCCTGAGATCGCTATAAACCGGGGAGCCGTATGTGGAGGGGGCGAAGTACTAGAGTGTAGCGGTGAGACGACGCTAGCTCATGCTAACCTGGGAGTGTCCAACTGTTCTGTTTTGCTGTCCCATTATAAATAAAAGCATGTCTTGTTTTTTTCTCATAAATTTAAGACTTTAAATCTCGTAATATTATGATTTTTCATCTCGGAATCGTAAGTTTTTATTTAAATGTGGCCCTGATAAGCCGTCGTAAAAAAAACATTTAATATTCTAACATTATGCTACTAAAATTACATTTTACTCATCACATTCTCATAAAACTGATTTTTTAAAAGAGTAGATAAACATTTTTTTTTTCTATATTTTTACTTTGATCTTGTAAACCAGCTTTTTTGTTGTCCCTTCTTTCATTTCTGAGTGTCATAATAAGAATTGAGCTCCCAAGATACCGCATTTCCGTCCCATTTAACGAAAAAATATTCAAAATCCGAAATGAAAATGAAAAGTGAGGGCCCTCAAGTCATGGATGCCAACTGCCGTCAAACCGAAGAAGAAGAAGAAGCTGCCCTCCCATTGGTTGTCTCCCATCATCCTCTTCCTCCTAACGATGGTCAATCACGGCGACCCTTTGCTCAGCGTACCAAAAACCTCCCGTCCGTTGTTAAAAATTACAGTATGAAAAATCAATACAATATGGTACATTTTGTCTCTTAATATGAAAATTCTAAGACACGGAAGCCACTCCGGAACAAATGAATTCCGTATCTTATGATTCGGATGGATTTCGGATTTTCATTTGAATTATTACACGGGAGACTGTAGTTCTTTGCCAGAGGTGCCATGTTGAACTTCCAGTGAGCACACCGAGTAACACTAATGGCTAATTGGGCCCCATGAGTACAATTTACCATCAAGCTGTAGGCATTAATGGTGGCATGTGCATTTATTTTGAGAGGGCAGCACATAAAAAAAATATTCAAGCTGTACACTGACTACTTTACATTGTTTACATCCTTGTTTTAGTTATATCCCACATAAAGATGGAGAATCATAAAATATTTTCAGAAATGCAAGAGGTATAGTAATTTTTGCAACACTTGGGAGGCTCCGATCAGGGTTTTATGCTGCCGATACCGATCATCCAGAACTACAATTGCCCATTACTGATACCAGTCGCATGGATGAATTATACATCTTTAAATGGTAAATGGTCTCTCACTCCTGTAGCGCTTTTTCACCTTTAAGGTACTCAAAGCGCTTTGTCACGGTTTCTGCGTTTACCTACTGATGACGCAGCATCGGGAGGATTGAACCAGCAAGCCTCAGGTTGGGAGACAACCACCTGAGTCTTGCTGCCGAGTAGCCAAGAGTGCCGTATGAAAGGCAAAAGCCAGAACAATTCCAAGGTCATTTAGCTCATCTGCATGTGTGTCACTATTTTTTAATATTTTGACATCCGTTCATTTTCTATACCGCTTATCCTCATTAGGCTCGCGGGGATGCTGGAGCCTATCCCAGCGGACTTTGGGCGAGAGGCGGGGTACACCCTGGACTGGTCGCCAGTCAATCGCAGGGCACATATAGACAACAACATTCACACTCACACTCATACCTATGGACAATTTTGAGTCGCCAATTAACCTAACCTGCATGTTTTTGGAATTTATTCTCCACATTTTTCAAAAATTGCAACTTTTTTTCTCCTAATATTTTGACTTTATTTTTGTAAAAAATACTGCTGATGTGTCGTGGGCCGCTCTTTGAACACCCATGTTGTAAGCGAGGGGTATATATATGTTTTTTTTTTAAATTAAATTAAAATAAATACATGTTATGGTGTTAGGAAACGTCTGAAAGCCATATGTGACCATCAAAAGGTATTCTTGTTGAAGTGTACTGACAAAAGGTATTCCCCTGTAAGTAAAATGTATCACTTCCAATGTCATTGTTGCCAGTGTTAATACTTGTACATATATTTTTACATTGTGCATTAAAATGAATGATTGCATAAATCTAATTCATTCTTTTGTCTTTTTGGGGGGGCTAAGGATGCTAAGCTTAAGGCCCAAGAAGAAAAAGATGTTTATAATAACTACAAAAAAATGCAAGAAAATCAAGCGAAACTAAAAACCAGCATTGTGAAAAAGTGCAAAGGAAGGAAGGAAGGAAGGAAGGAAAAAATTGCATTTGGATGGCGTCCGAACGTTTTCCAACCAAGGGCCACATACTGAAAAATGAGAAGATGCGAGAAGCACTTTGATACTTTGTAAAGAAACGCATGAAGATAATGACTTTTTGTAAAATTGCAATTTTTTTCTCAATATTTTGTCTTCATCCTCGTGAAATTATAGCTGTTTTATTTCCCCCCACTTATGCTGTTCATTATTTTCCAATTATTTCAACCATATTCTTGTAATATTACTTTATTCTTAATATTTTGACTTTACTTCCATAATATTTCCTAATTTCCCCCAAATTACTTTCTTTTGTTTGTTTTTCATAATACTCCATCCATTTTCTGTTTTCCATTAGGGTCACGGAGTTATGCTGGAGCCTATCCCAGCCTAAAAATGGTGAATTTAGGGGGAAAACAACCCTGCAAAATTTGCTTAACCATGCATTTTTTGACTGGTAGGGTGTATTCACCCACGAAATAAAGCAAAGATAAAGTGTAAAATAAGCAAACCAAAGCAAAAAGTGCTGTTGGCCTTTCAAGCCAGCCTTTGTTTGAGGGTTCCATGACTTTGTAAACAGATGTCACTCAACAGCGCCACCCAGTGGTCACCTACAGCATTTTGTTGACGTAAAAAACTACACTTGAACTGCAAATTATCAGTCACATAAGTCAAGTATCGGGCCTATGTTTGGGATTGACATTTTTCACATGCGGATCGATCCGCAAACATCTACTGTATTTTTAGAGCTAAAAGACGACGATACTACACCATGTGATATCAATCCGATACCAAGTAACTACAGCACCAGTGTTGGTGATAACGTTCAAATGTATTTTTTCTCAGAATGAACACAAATATGTGTTATATATATATATGTATGTATAAAAGAGTTTACAACACAAGAAAAACATAAGTGGCAACTGAAGAAGATCGACCTCGTTACGCTAGTATGAGCCCGCTGCTGGCATCGATGCTTATAGATATTTGGCTCGACCCGGCCCGTGCGTGGAGTGCAAAGTCCAAAGAAGCGAGGAGGCGACGGTGACGCTGGCGAAGGACTTCTTTGTAAGTTCAAAACAACAACGTCGAGCAACAGGAACGTATGCTAATGCTACGTGGAGTACCCGTACAGCGTGTACGCCTTTCTCGTTGTGCGCTACGGTGGCCGACAGGCGTCCAAACGCTGCTAGTCCTTACTTGCTCAAGCCACCTACGCGGTAGTGATGGGTCGCCCCCGAACGAATCGGCTGTAAGAGCCGGCTCGCGTCGTTGGGAGAAAGTGGGAGCCGATTGCGTTTTTCGTCGTCTTTTTTTCATCTTTTCAATGGCGATTGCGCTAATTACCGCGAGGGAGACTCAAATTCCCCTAAAATGTCCAAAAAAGTGGAGAAATATGTACTGCTATGTGTGCATTTCATTGACTAACTATGCGCTAGAATACCTTCATGGTTTGTTCAGATCAGTTACTTATCACAGGTGACTTGGCGTCCTCCAGGCGGTGGGCTGGCCCGGATGCTCGGCTTCTGCATGACGATTGGTTGATCTGTCTGGGGCGGAGTCCCTTTTTGATTGACATTTTGACCTTATCCTCTCATATCTTCCACCCCTTTCTATTTTCTTCTTCTTTAGTAGCACAGAGTTGAAACATTAAAGAAAACAACAACAGCAAAAATGTAAACAAATGATAAAAAGGCTGTAATTTTTAATCGAGCCATGATATTACGAACCCCCCCCCCCCAAATAAAACTAGTAAAACTAGAAAAACAGAGCAAAGCGTGAAGTTGATACTCGTAATGCACATTTTCACCTACTGTATATCACAAAGCTAAGATGATTTTTTTGGAAAAATATTTTACCATGATTAGCTTTGCAAAATGTGGGCCATGATCCTTTTTCATTTCTTCAGCTTGTGGTCCTTGCTGGGAAAAAGTTTGGACAGCCCATCTATTGTGCCTCACTGCTCAGCATAACATTACTTTCCACTTTCAGGTTTTCCGGAATGAAGTATTGCAGTACCCGCGGTGGAGTCCAAGGACGGGACTTCCGGGATGTGCTGTTTTCCGGGTATGCTCCTGATGGTGGGATGTTTATGCCTGAGAGTATACCCACTTTGAGCCCAGTAACGCTAAGGCGCTGGAGTGAGCTTTCGTATCCCAAACTGGTGATAGAGGTAGCCTCCATCTTCATTCCCTCTCAGCTCATTCCCAGGAAGGACCTGGAAGGTGAGCTCAGTGTGAAAAAGAAAAATCACGATGGAAGGTGTAACACTAAAAATGTCCTTCCTTTCTCCCTCTCAGCCCTTATTGGCTCTGCTTTGTCTGGATTCTCGGTGCCGGGTGTGATCAGAACTGTCCAGCTGAAGGATGGCCTGACAATCCTGGAGCTCTTCCATGGAAGCACCTTAGCTTTTAAGGACCTGGCTATGACCTGCACCGTGCACTTCCTTGATTACTTCCTGCAGAAAGAGAAACGCAGAGCTACTGTTCTTGTTGGTATGAAAGCTACAGAATCATTTCCCGGACTTCCTCGGTCCAGTTCTGTTCTTATGACGCATGTAAGTCAGAACTCGCTCACTTACGGTACAAAATTATTTTTTAAAATCAAACTAAATTCATAAAAGCTAGGCCCACATACTTCAAAATAAAGGACGCAAGCGACATTCAGATATTTGTAAAGCTGTCAAAGTTCACGCGTTAATGACATGTTAATGGAAATGTCCTTTGATGGCTGATAGGAAAATGTATGTAAGTTATCTCATGAAAACACGTTCGTGCTTAGAAATGTATTGGCTACACTACTGCATAGTTTGTTGCTTCTGGGAGATGTGAGACGTTACTGGCGCACTGCGGGAATTGTTTTGTCGTTTCTACAGTGGTACTTTGCCATAAAAATGAAATGAAAATAATTTTATTTCCAAAAGGGGGCGCGGCAAAAAAAGTTTGGGAACCGCTGCAATTATGCATTCCCATGTAGTATCAGCATTTGGGTGCCGATATGAGGTGAAAATACAGTATAGTGGTCTGTGAGCAGCGTGTGAAGCGTAGAAGGTGCGTTCAAGGACTGTCAAACAGTGGGACAAATCGTCGCTCACATTAAACATGAAACCCCCCCCTAAAATTGGGATATTTCTAAATGAATATTATTTTTGAATAAAATAATAGCCCATTTTTCCAATATTGATATCCCTTTACATAAAATTTGATGTAGTTATTGTAGTTGAACATCGAATCATTTGCTACAGAGATTTACATCCCTACCTATTATAGATAAAAACACATTTGCCCAAGACCTGGAATGGACTACAAGACCATCAACAAGATTGTAGACCTACACAAAACTGCAATGGACAACAAGACTATCAGCAAGATCGTGGACCTGGCCAAGACTGGAATGGACTACAAGACTATTAACAATAATTTAGACCTACACTGCAATCGACTACTAGACCTTGCACAAGATTGTAGACCTGCACATAAACTGGAATGGACTGCAAGACCTTTCACAAGATTGTTGACTTGCCGAAGACCGGAAGGGACTACAAGACGATCAACAAGACCATAGATCTGCACAAGACTGCAATGGCCTACGGGACCATGAACAAGATTGTAGACCAGCACAAGACTGGAATGAACTCCATGAGCTTGAAGAGGAAGCCTGGTGAAAAGAGCGGGCTCCTGGTGCACGAAATCCATGATTACCATATGATGATAATATGATATCATACTTTGGAGCTCCATGCAGGTGATATACAACCTGGTGGGGTAAGGATAATTGTGAGAAAGGTGTTGGGAGGAGGCTGAGTGACACGGGAGGAGCTGGTTGATGACGCCAATGGAGCACAGCTAATATGATATATGATATAATATATAGCTAATATGATATAATATATAGCAAATATGATATATGATATAATATATAGCTTATATGATATATGATATAATTAATATCTAATATGATATAATATATAGCTAATATGATATATGATATAATATATATCTAATATGATATATGATATATCTAATATGATATATGATATAATATATATCTAATATATATGATATAATATATATCTAAAATGATATATAATATAATATATATCTAATATGATATAATATATAGCTAATATGATATATGATATAATATATAGCTAATATGATATATGATATAATATATATCTAATATGATATATGATATATCTAATATGATATATGATATAATATATATCTAATATATATGATATAATATATATCTAAAATGATATATAATATAATATATATCTAATATGATATAATATATAGCTAATATGATATATGATATAATATATAGCTAATATGATATATGATATAATATATATCTAATATGATATATGATATATCTAATATGATATATGATATAATATATATCTAATATATATGATATAATATATATCTAAAATGATATATGATATAATATATATCTAATATGATATAATATATAGCAAATATGATATATGATATAATATATAGCTAATATGATATATGATATAATATATAGCTAATATGATATAATATGTATCTAATATGATATAATATATATCTAATATGATATAATATATATCTAATATGATATATGATATAATATATAGCTAATATGATATATGATATAATATGTAGCTAATATGATATATGATATAATATATAGCTAATATGATATAATATATATCTAATATGATATATGATACGTATGGGAAGCGACAACGATGCGCTTTGTTTTCTGCTGCCCATGAAGGTACGTCCGGTGACACAGGTGGCTCGGCCGTCCACAGTGCAAAAGGCACTCCCGGCCTGGATGTGGTGGTGGTTTACCCCCGAGGACGCATCACCAGCATCCAGGAGAAACAGATGATCACCTGTCTGGAGGACAATGTCCATGTTTTTGCAGGTAAGCACGCCCCGATATTGTCTGTTCTCCCCCGAGCTGTTTTGCGGAGGAAGCAGATATGAGTGATAATCGCAGCGCTTGTGTGTCGTCAAAGCGGACGGCTCATCCGACGACATCGACCAGCCTCTGCGTCGCCTCTTCGCCGATCAGGAACTCGTGAAGTCTCACGGGCTCATGAGCCTCAACTCGGTGAATTGGTCCCGTATCATGATCCAGCTGGCCCATTTCATCTACGCCTACCTGCGGCTCGTTGGCGTGGAGCAGGTGGAGGCCAGCTTGCCTGAACTGGAGGTGGTGGTGCCTACCGGAGGGGCGGGGAACCTTGCAGGTATGGATGGCGCCTCATATTTAAGCGTGCAGAACCTACTTTTACATTCAAACGCACGATTGGATCCTCAGCCACGTCCTCGAGTGAGTTTATCGTGTGCTAGCATGCAAAGAAGACGTGCGTCTGCCATTTGGTAATCAAACCACGATAGAGTCAAGGTGTGCATGCAGGTATGCAGCTTTCGTTCTGGAAAATAGGCTTTTTGGAGCGAACACGGATGGAACCGGTTTGAAAACAATTTGCCGGGTATTTCAAACGGACTGCCTGACTACGCCGCAGCGACCGACTCTCTGTTACTCTGGTTATTCGCCCACCGCAGCGGGCTTCCTCGTCAAGCAAATGGGATTGCCCCTGAAGTTGGTGGCCATGGTGAACGCCAACGACATCGTGCACAGGACGGTAACCTCGGGCGACTTCAGCATGGCAGCTGACGTCACACAGACGCTGGCTCCTGCCATAGACATCCAGGTACTGCAGTTTTACACTCCACTGTACTGCGACTGCTCGTGGGCTAATATTCTATGTATCCTTGGCTACTGGTCTGGGTCTCAGCGCCGCCGTGCTGATGTTTTGTGCCGTAGGATCCGTATAACATGGAGAGAGTGTTCTGGCTGCTTCTGGCAAGAGACGGGGCTTTGGTGAAGAACTTGATGGAGGAGTTCCAGACTTCACAAGCACACGCTCTGCTTGAAAAGCACCACCAACTGGTACCCGCTATTTGCAGGTTCTTCACATGCTTTGATTGAGCGCCGGTATCAGTGCGTTAAATCTCCATTCTCCTCGCCCCTTTCCATTTTCTACCGCCAGTTGTCTGATGCGGTGTCTACCGGGACAGTGAGCGATGACGGTATCGTGGAGACGATGAGGAGATGCTGGGAGGACAACCGGTACGTGCTGTGTCCGCACACAGCCGTGGCTGTGTGGCACCACTACCACTGTCCTCACAGCGCCAGTCTTCCCAGGTCAGACTTCTCCACATTCGCCACCCCAGTGATAGTTGATAGCATCAGTATCAATATTGGTATCATTAGTCCGGGCCCTGTAGTCCCTTTGTTTCCGATCAATACCAAACTGTGGTATTTCTGTTGAGAAAGTTTGTATTTTATTTTGGTAGAGAGTAAGCCAAGGAACGGAAGATGGATGCCGCGTCACAATAGCATACGACGCTTTTGCACAACTCCTCTGTTTCAGGTGTTACATCGCCACAGCATCCCCGGCCAAGTTTCAAGCGGCGGTACGGAGCGCTGGGCTGACCTTTGACCTACCTGAAGCCGTCAGAACTTTGGACGCGTTAGCCTCGCGTTACCGGAACCTGGAACGCAGCGCGAACTGGTGCACAGACTGGGAGCGGAAACTGAGAGAGACAATCCAGTCGGTGAGCTCAGCCCGGAAAAACGGACTGGCTTATTACGGCTGATGGGATTGCAGCGCGGGCCCCTTGCTGCATTCTAAAAAAAATAATTGTACGTTTAATTATATTGCAGATTTTCACATTTTATTTAATAATAGGGACTATCAATAAACCATTAAAGACAACTTCACGTAGTTCGGCATTTCTCATTTCATTTCATTTGCGCCCACGCAAATGAAGCAAAGTGAGGTCCAATAGGAAAAGAGCAATGTTGTAATAACATGTTGCTGGGTCTAGGGGGCGCCAAACTCACACGGTTTGTGCATTCCCTGCCTTGCACCGCAACTGTGGGAAGGACTTGCTTGACTTTCCAGACTAGGTATAGGACTGATTTAGGACCGCGCCTGTAATTGGCTTTCTCAACTGGCTCGGTGTGCACAAACAAACTGTCACGAAGCAGGAAAAAATAACCCCCACGCATCCTACCTACAGAAGAAGCAGGCCTAACCCTGCTTGCACTGATCCGAACAGAAATGCCGGGTGGCCCCAAAGTCTGGCCTCACAGACAAATAATATTGGAATTGTTCAAATGTTGAATAATTTACATATACTGTTTAATTACGTAAATGGCAACGCGTTATATTTACATTGTATGCTCTTAAAATGCTTTTGCTAAGGTTTAACATTGCTTGATTGAACCATTTTGAATGTGAAATAATTGTTATAAAATAATTGTTATGAAATAAATGTACTGATGAATTGTTAATTCCGTTAAAAATGTTTGTAAATGCGCATGCATGACACGAAGACACACACATTTCAAAAATGAGGGCATAAATGTAATGTTGGAATTGGTACATGTAATGGAAAGTAAACAACTGATATGTAAACACCGCCTCGTGAGCGCGTATTCTGCATGTATGTGATTTAGAATCACGGAGGGGCAGAATTCGACTATATTACCGTTTGTGTCGTACATCTGTCTGTGAAATGAACCGGGTACGTTTTAATTTTGAAAAAATGCACCCAAAAAAAGGACTTTAGCCAAAGGGGTTAGCGCGTGTCCCTTTTAGCTTTTTCCGAGGGTCCGTGAAGGCAACCCGGGATTTGACAGCCAAGACAGCAAACATGGCGCTTGCCTTCTAGCCCGACCAGGCAACATCTTCGCCGCTTGGCTGTCATTGGCAGCTGGCAGGAAGCAATCTGTGACGGTGATCAGTTGTGGGCCTTTTTGCCCCACCTTGCCTGGTTTTCATCCGGCGGGCCTGGCTCGGAGAGAGTGGCTTTTTGGACGCGGTTCGGAGCTCGAGCGAGATGTTAAACAGGTCAGCCATGATTCGCCCTCAGCTGAATGTCTCGGCGTCGCCCCGCAAGCGTCCGTGTGTGACCGGAGGACACTTGGCGTCGGACCGGGGCGGGAATTGTCGGTTTTGGGACAAAGGCCAGCCAGAGACGGTTGGGTTTTGTTGCCCGCTTGGCCACAGCTTTCCGAATTCGCGTCGACGCGGAGTAAAATGGTGTGTAGTAAAAGTAGCGGCGGTTGTTAAGCGAAAGGCGTTTACGAGAGTTTTGTCACATGATGTTTAGAATTCCCATTATTGTCGTGGTAAGTGAAACGCTCACGAACGAGGGCCGGGGTAGTGTATGGTGGGCAGGTGGTGACGTCACCACATCAGACTTCCCAGCTGGGCTTGGGTTGAGCATTTAAAGCTTCACTCAGTGATTGTTGTCCTGAATGGTGGTGGGAGATACAGTACGTGCTCATTGTGGTATCGGACCGATACAAAGCAAATCAAAGGCCGATATTTCCCAATCCAATACTGACACTGATACTTTTTACTTGCGATGTTTCAAGGTCACTGATTCATTTTGTCAGTCATTTCTTGAAAATGAAAATCCTCTCTGGTGCCGCAGCTTCTGGTTTGCTCGGCAACGTCGGCCTCACATGGCCAGAAATTCTTTTCTAGTGTCAGATGTCACAATGTCAACAAAACAAAAAAATGAATGGCCAACTGAATGACAGCCATCCTGACGTGGAATTATTCATCCGCCGTTACAATACGTTTAGGGTAGGACTAATCGTTTGACATGATTACACATCCGTTTGGGACGTGATTTAGAACAACCCGCGGTTAGAGCGGCACTTCCCTGTGCGAGCTCCCGGCACCATGACAGAGGAGTCCGGGCACAGCAAGGGAAGTCAACCGGCGTCAAACTAACTTAACCACGGAATCCCACGGACATGCGGTGGCGGGTTTTCTCCTTCGTTTGGTCGTTTTGTTGCATGTCGCCTACATCATAATCGTCACTTTGTAGATGACATATGGACTCGATCAGCTGACATTAAGCCCCCGCCTGATTTTGCTTTTTCATGCACGGCTAATGCGACTTTTATCTTCATTATTCCAATCACGTGTAATCTAACTGAGCGGTAGGATGCCTGTAGCTACAGCAAAAGGTGCCTGTTCCCGTGTAGCGGCTAGTTAGCTGACTTACACCATAGCAATTGAAAGTGGACAAAAGCGAAGAGCAGGTCTAACCCATTCAAACGGAAGGAGCCCAACACCCAACTGAAATAAAAGATATGTAAGACCAGTCCTTACACAGATACGTTATCATCTCCAAGAGAACTTATCTAATGATCCGTGCTGATGTAACAACATTTGACCGTGCAAAAAGGCACATTATTTTCATTCAATACATTTGATTAACCGATTAATCGTGTTTAATAGTTCAACTGAATGCAAACAGTTATTCCAACCTTGGCTACCGGAACCCTGTACCAGCTCTGCACCCTTGCAAAGGTTCTGGGGGGTACGTGGGAGTTTCTCCAACCAGTCCACTTGTGCTTTTGTGGACTTGGAAAAGGCATTCGACCGTAAGCACCGCAGTATCCTGTGGGGCAGGGGGGGCTCCGGGAGTGCCTGCCGTTCGGTCCTTGTACAACCGGAGCAGGAGCCTGGTTGGCATTGCCAGCAGTAAGTCAAGCCTGTTTCCGGTGAACGTTGGTATCCGCCAAGCCCGCCCATTGTCACCGATGGACAGAATTCCTAGGTGCAGCCAAGGCATCGAGGGAGTCCAGTTTGGTGGAGTCCAGTTTGGTGGCCGTAGGATCTCGTCTCTGCTATTCGTAGACGATGTGGTCCTAATGGCCTCAACAGGCTGGGTTTCAGTTTGAGTTCTGGGATGAGACTCAGCGCGTCCAAAAGGCCATGGTTCTCAGTCTTAAACGGGTGGAATGCGCCCTCTGGGTTGGGAGTGAGGTCTTCCCCCAGGTGGAGAAGTTCAAGTATCACGGGGTCTTCTTCACAAGTGAGTGAAAGTTGGAACATGAGGTCAACAGACGAATCGGCGCAGCGTCTGCAGTAATGCGGTCGCTGTACCGGACCGTCGCGGTGAAGAGAGCTGAGCCGTGAGGCAAAGCTCTCTGTTTACCGATCGATTTATGTTCCCACCCCCACCCCCAGGGCCGTGGGCTTTGGGTCGTGACTAAAAGAACAAGATTGCAGATACAAGTGGCGGAAATGAGTTTCCTCCGCATGAGAGCCTAAGGGTGAGGAGCTCGACCATCACATCGAGCTGCTCCTTCACATCGAGAGGAGCCAGTAGAACATCTAGTCCGGATGCCTCCCTGGTGAGGCGTTCTGGGCATGCCCAGCCGGGAGAAGGCCCCCGGGCAGACCTAGGACACACTGGAGGGACTATGTCTAACAGCTGGCCTTGAAACGTCTTGGGGTGACCCAAGGCCCGGGAAGTTCCCTACTGAGATTGCTCCCCCAACAGTCATAGTAGATCACCATCTACATGCTCCTTATTACATCAGACCCTTCGGGTGTCCCGAGGGAAGTGAGCACTTTACCAGGTGCATCACAGTAATGTCAGAGTTGTATTAATGGCTTTTTATGAACTCTTTATGCAGGTAAACTCAAGTCCCTGCGTGAACCACCTTTTCGCTGGTTGAATCCCCGTTCCCACCCGCTGGTGATGTCATCACCAGCAGCAAAGTCCTGCAGCACCCTGCCCTGTCCCAAGTCTGGTCTTTCAGCTGCGATGGACTCTCTGTCCATGTCTTCCCTCTTATCTGGGGACGCGGACAAGAACGGGGTCCAGGGAAGTGAAGGAGACGAGGACGAGGAGGGTCTGGGAGACCTAGAAGTGAACCCTTACGATGGCCTGCCCTTCTCCTCGCGGTACTACACCCTGCTGCAGGAGCGGCAACGGCTTCCGGTATGGACGCTCAGACAGACTCTACTGGAGCACCTGGACAGCCACAACATGGTGCTGATCAGCACACCGAGCGGAGCTGGAAAAAGCACCCAGGTACACAAATGAAATACTGTATACACACCCGGTACCTTGGTTCTTAATTAGGTCCAGAAGGTCTGAGCAGTTTTCCTACAGTATGTGTTGCTTGGACCTCTGTAGTCCATTCTGTTTCTGCTTCTGAGTAGGGTAACAGGACATAGTCAAATAATATCCACTAATCCCTCGTGTATCATGCTTCATTGGTTCCAGACTTGACCATGGTGGTTTCCGTGAAGAAGGATTCATTAATTCGCTTGTTCTCACTAGGGTCGCCGGGTTATGCTGGAGCTTATCCCAGCTAACTTAACTAGGCATTAACAGATCTTCCAGATCTACTGACAGTACGGCCAACATGCTAACCACTGGGCCACCGTGTGCGCGGCTCTATACAGAAAGCAGACATAACAGCAAATGAGACGTAAATAAGGTTGTAAAGGTGTTCAGAACCTAGAGGGGTCGAGTGGGGGGCAAACAGGAAGTGACCTTGGGGACTTCAGAGTTGAGTTTTATTTTGACCTGGTTTACAGCCGCAACAGTAGCCTGTGTTAGGGATTATTGCGCCTGTTTTTTCAAACCTTCCATAAAAAGCCTGTTGTACTGGTGCTTGTGTGTCTCACCTAACATTCTAGTGAAGAATATTACATATTGTGTAGATAGTGACGTGGTTGCAACCCAGCACTACTACCTAATCTACACCCAGCAGTTACACGTTTTCAGTCCACGACAAGCTCCTTTACCAAAACCCAATGTCTGGTGTCGTGTTGTTTCTTCATCCTCCTCTTGATGACCTCTCTCCGTCTTCTCCTCTTCCTCGTGCTCTGCCTCCAGGTGCCGCAGTGGTGTGTGGAGTATGCTTTGTCCTATGAGTTTTCTCAGGGCCAGGTGTGCTGTTCTCAGCCTCATTCAGTGGCAGCCGTGAGTCTGGCTCTTCGCGTGGCGGATGAGATGGACCTCAGCCTCGGTCTGGAAGTGGGCTACAGGGTGGCTCACGACGACAGTTGTACACCCGACACCTTGCTCAGGTCAGAACAATAGATAATGGCCGTATAGTAATTGGATTGTACCATTTTATTATTATTATTATTTTTATTAGCACACAATAAATATTGTATCGAGGCCTCGGGGAAGACCCAGGACATGTTGGAGAGACCATGTCTCCCAACTGGCCTGGGAACGCCTCAAGGTGCGCTGGGAGGAGCTGGACAAAGTAGCCGTGGAAAGGGAAGTCTGGGCTGTCCTACTTGAGCTGCTGCCCCCCCGCGACCCGATCCCAGATAAGCGGCAGAAGAGGGATGGATGAAAATAACAAGATCTTGTTGCACATTTCTGAGGACACAAACCAAAAACCTCTGGTTTACTCGTTCACACAAAGACGGCCTTTTGGAAAATCTCCGCTCTGACTGGAGTTTTCCATAAACTCAGTTTCTAAAGCTATATTTGCATGTGGACGAGAGGCCAAAACACGTAGAAGAAAAGCCCTCATAAAATATCCGCACTGGTGTGGACACTCCTGATCAGCTATACGTGTTGTCTTGTACAATGGAGCTAATATAGGTCACATTATTGGATGTCACCGGTTTTGTATGATAATGTCACATGATCCTTTCTGTTGTTGCTGCCGCCACGCCTCGTTCTTTGGTCCCTGAACTTTGCTCTTCCAAGGTGGCAGTACATTTGTTGAGCAGTAATGCGATGCTTTTTCCTGCACCGCACTCTCAAATCATCAGCTAATAAATCGGTCATAAAGTTTTTAGCTTTTCACCTGGCAGTTCATGGGACCTGTCCTTAGGAATGATACTCAGAAACATTTTTAAGAGCTATCAAATTTATTTGTCAGAAATAGTCAAGGAGCTGTGGCGACCTCTGCTGTTGGCATATTGGCATTGCATTCTGTTAGACTCCTTTGTGTGGTCAATACACGTGCTCTAAGTGCAACATATGTCTATCCAGGTATATACTCCTGCAGCAACTAAAATCCCGTTTTCATAACCTCGGTCAAGTTTCCAGCAACTTATACAAAATATCAAAGGCTGATTCCAAAAAATGTAGGATAATTATTTTGTGTGTGGCACTTGGTGGAGGTTTTATTGGCCCCTTGCACATTGGGCTTATCGCTTCTCATCCCTTCAGAGGTTGCCACAGCAAATCAATTTTCCTGTTTGCATATTTTGATTTTGCAAACGTTTTACGTCGGATGCCCTTCCAGACACAACCCTCTGTATGAGGGACATGATCTTCACAGGTCTTACAGGTAACTCCAGACTGTCAAAATGTTAAGAGAAAAAAGTTGTAATCTACATGTTAAAAGTGGTAGTAATTTTAAGTATTTTTGATTAATGGTACAATTAATTTTTGTGATGAAAGTAATTTTGCAAGAATGATGTCATCATATTATGAGGAAAAAATAATGATAATGTCAGTAGTTGAATACAATATAACAAAGATATTTTATCGATGAATATGTAATATGAGAAACAACAAATAAAATTGTATTTTTTGGAAAATGGGGTTATGGAAAAAGTTAGAGAATTTTATTGGAATAAATTAATAATTCTGTGAAGAAAAGTTGAAATAGTTGGAAAAAACAACGGCTGCATAAATGGAAAAGTCACCCTCTGTATGAGGGACATGATCGTCACAGTACTTACAGGTAAGTCCAGACTGCAAAAATATTAATAGAAAAAACGTTGTAATCGAAAAACAGAAACACCTCAAACAAAATAAAATTAACTTTTGAAAAAAAAAAAGGTTGGGGGTAAAGTTCTAATATGTGAATAAAGTAAAAATATTGGAATAATATTTGGAAAATGGGAAAAAAAATGACAAAAAGAGAGAGTTGATATGAATAAAAGGCTTTTTCACCTACAAAGCCTGCATTGCATTTGCAGGGACGCTGGCAATGATGTTGAAGCTGACTTTGGTACCTCCCCTCAGGTTTGTGAGTGACACGCTTCTGCTGGAGGAGATGATGTCAGACCCCTTGCTGCATCAGTACGGCGTTGTCGTTCTGGACGAGCTCCAGGAGCGCACGGTGGCAACTGATGTGCTGCTCGGCCTGCTGTGTGACGTCTGCCGCCAGCGGCCAGACAACTTTCGCGTGGTTCTCCTCGCTCACCTCAGTCTCGCTCCTCGGCTCGCCGCCTTCTTGGGCCCCTCCGTCCCTCTCCTCTCCGTGGACAGCCTCCTCTCGGAGCCCCCTACAAATGGACAGGAAAAGCAAGGCGAGACTGAGGAGGAGGACACTACCAACCCGAAGAGAGTGGAAAGGATGTACAGAGAACTTTCACCTGGGAAGGAACCCGTGGCTGCTGCCTGTCACATGGTTCTGGATCTGCATGGAAGAGGAGAGGAAGGAGATATGATGGTGTTTCTTGCCAGTGCACAGGTGCAGCTTTGACTTGATTTGCTTTTACGTCACTGAGCAACAGCAATGCTGCTGTGTAATCACATTGTGTGTAATATTTTAAAAGTTGACATTTTTACGGACGTCACAATTACTCGCGGTTTTTGCCATTAGCTGATGGTCCTGGTGAGTAACCCCCGCGTAAAGTGGGGATCTGCTGTATTGCAACATGAGATATTTCACCGTTAGGTAACAGAAGATAATATTGTCTTCATGTAGGAAATAGAAGAGTGCGTTGCCCAGCTGGAGGCAGAGGTCGTGGCTCTGAGTCCTCATCTGGGTTCTCTCAAGATCCTCCCCCTCCACGCAGGGCTGGGTGGGTTGACCCAAAGAGTGTACGAGTCCAACACTGAAGCGTCCGTGTCCAGGCAGAGCAACGCCTCAGAGGGAACGGACAGCTCGGTGATGGGAGCTGAACGTCCGAAGAGAAAAGTTATCCTCACTGATGCCCTGGCGGAAGCTTCTTTCTCCATGCAGGGCATCCGCTACGTGATTGACACGGGCCTTCAACTCAAAACTGTGAGCTTGTCCTCATTTTTAACACAAGAAAATCTGACGCTACTTCACGTAATGAAGGCTGCTGCGTTCTTCATGTGTAGAATTTTTCCGCCACAGGTTTACAACCCTCAAATAAGGGCAAACTCGCAGATCTTGAGGACCATTAGCAAAACGCAGGCCGACATGCGAGCTCAAAGAGTGAACAGCCACCTGCCTGGTAGGTCCAAGGCTCCATGGATCTGAAACCATCGGGACTGTCTTTGGAACGAGGGGTTCATTTGAGTGTTAGAACGATCGGTGTCGTAACAGTTTTCCATGTTTTCCTGGTTGTCCCGTAGGACTGTGCGTGTTCCTGTACCCCCAGTCTCTGTATGACGATGGCTTGGCGGTTGCTCATTGTCCTCGGGTCATGGAGGAAAATCTCAGCCACTTGGTCCTGTTGCTCAAGAGGCTGGACATTGCTGACATGGGACAATGCAAGTTCCTAGACAGACCAGGTATTTTCATCCATCACACAGATAATAAGCTTGTGCTAATATGCAATTCTATGGAGAGAACACTCCGGTGTCATCTTCTGGATTCAGGAGAACACAGCCAGCACACCCAATAACAATATACCAGGGGTGTCCAAAGCGTGGCCTGCTTTTTTTTTTAATGGCAACACTCAGCAGTAATTTTACAAGAATAATGTTAAAATATTAACATTTCATACCGAAAAAAAAAAATTAGTTCCAAAGTTGAAATATTTAAATTGTCATGAAAATAAAGAACAAAGTACATGAAGAAAGTTGAAATAGTTGGAAAAAAATGTAATTTTACCAGAATAAAGCCAAAATATTAACAGAAAAAATGCAATTTGACAAAACTCGTAATATAAGGAAATGTAATGTTAGTAGCTAAGTGCTGAAATATTATAGGAAAAAAAACATTGTTTTGTAAGTTGTAATAATAGGGGAAACAAACTAAACAAAATCAAGTTGTGATTTTGTTTGGAGGAAAGGTGGCAATAAATATGGCAATAAAGTTATGATATTACACATAAAAAGCTGTAATTTTATGAGAATAAAAATGTTGCAATTTTACCTGAATAAGATTGTAATATTACAATGAAAAATAACGTTATTTTGGTAGCGTGCATTTGAAATGTGAAATGATAACATTTTTTAAGACGTCCGGATAGTATGACAAAATACAATTGTTTATTACCTTAGAAAACTAAAGGAAAAAAACAGCAAAAATCGGAAGCAGAGCAAAAAGAGAAGTTCATACGTTTTTTATCACAAAGCTCAGACACATTTTTTAGTTTATTGGAGAATCAGTGTACAAAATCATATCCCTCACACAAAAGATATTGATATCGGATACCTGGCCGATATCAGCAAAAACCGAAAAAACCCATCAATTCTGCCTTATATTTCTATTTCACTTTTTATGCTTCATTCAGGCTAAAATGTATGTGTACACTTTGCTTACATGTACATATTTTTGCGTAATTGAAGGCCATATTCTACCAGAGAACAACGTGATTGATTATATTTTTGAAAGGATGTTTGGTGGAGCCGCAAAATACGAAGTGTACTCTACTGCCACCTGCTGTCAAAGTAAGGGCAAAATAGTTTTCAGGTTTTAACAATGGTGGGTGACTTATTTGATACTTACGCTGGGGTAGGTTCCAGCATACCCGCGACCCTAATGAGGATAAGCGGTATAGACAATGAATGAATGAATATCAATAATACATAGTCATAGATGCTGTTAGTGGCAGACTTTCTTCATGAGTACAGGCGGAGTGTCTGCTATGTTTCCCGTTTCCCCGCACCTCTTCCAGCACCCGAGGCGCTAATGCAAGCCTTGGAGGACTTGGACTACCTGGCAGCGCTGGATGACGACGGAAACCTTTCCGAAGTGGGGATCATCATGTCAGAGCTGCCGCTGGAGCCGCATTTGGCGAAAGCCCTGATCGCCGCGTGCGAGTATGACTGTGTTGACGAGCTGCTCACGATAGCCGCCATGCTGACGGGTATGAAGCGTTTTTATCTGCGGCGCTCACACTGATGATGAAACAACGAAAGGGCCATCTGCTTGTTCACGTCAATGGTGTGGTGGTGGTCTTTCATCAGCGCCGGCCTGCTTCTTGACGCCGGAACCCGGCAAGGAAGAGGCTGCTGTTGCACACTGGCGACCTCTGATGCACGGCGACGGCGACCACATGACTCTCATCAACATCTACAACGCGTACATGGAGCGTAAGTACACACTCCGTGGGCACTTCTCTTCTTCCTAGAGTACCCACCGCTATCGGCGTATGGCCGACTAAGAGGCTCTATACTCTCTGATCAGGGTTTTATGCTCCCCATTCCAGTACCGATCATCCACAGATCACATGGATTAACTGTACATTTTCCAGTTTGAGTGTTACTGGCCAGGGCCGCCATTAGACAATTCCAAGTGTCCCTGCCAAATAGGTAATTATTACAAAATAAACATTTGGGAGGATTGTTTTTTTCCTTCTGTTTTGCCTTTATTTGTGTGAAACGATTTTTCTACTATTTGACAAAACCTGAAATTAATTTGATGCATCTTTTGGAGTAATACACGTCCAACTCCTCCCAGCGGATCCCGAGGCATTCCCAGGCCAGCTGAGGGGCATGGTCTCTCCAAAGTGTCTTGGGGGGGTCGGGGGGCCTCCTACCGGTCGAACGTGCTCTAAGCCCCTCCCCCTGGAGGCATCTGGGAGGCAGACTGAACAGATGTCCGAGCCCCCTCATCTGGCTCCTCTCAATGTGGAGGAGCAGCGGTTCTAGTCTCTCCGGAATGACAGTGCTTCTCACCAGCCCAGCCACCCTGCGGAGGGAGCTCATTTTGGCCGCTTGTACCCGCCATCTTGTCCATTCGGTCACTACCCAAAGCTCATGACCAGAGGTGAGGGTAGGGACGTAGACCAACCGGTAGATTGAGAGCTTTGCCTTTCGGCTCAGCTCTCTCTTCACCACAACTGGCGGATGCAGAGTCCACATCACCAATCTGCCTGTCCATCTCCCGTTCCATCCTGCCCTCACTCGTGAACAAGACCTCGATGTACTTAAACTCCTCCACTTGGGGAAGGATCTCATCTCTGACCCGGGGATGACGACTCGGACTTGGAAGAGCTGATTTTCATCCTGGCCGCTTCACACTCAGCTGCGAACCGATCCAGTGAAAGCGAACCGATCCAGTGAAAGTTGAAGGTCACGGCTTGATGAAGCCAACAGGACCACACCGTCTGCAAAAAGCCACTAAACCAGAAGTCAAAAAGTTCTCTATAAGTTTGAGTACAGCAAAAACCCCAAATGTGCGTACAGACAAAAATATTCAGACCCAACCAGGTAATCTTTGCCTAAACGACGAATCAGGAGGGGAGGGGACGAATGTTTCCATTTCAATGCACTATATAGAGAAAAGTTCATTGACATGCAGCCGCCTTCTTAAACAAACCTCTAAACCAGTGGTGGTCCCTTATTTTCTGTCATGCCCCCCCCCAAAATGTAACTTTGCTCTCACGACAGATAATCAGGACGAGGCTTGGTGCACAGCGCATTTCTTGAGCCATGCCGCCTTGCGTCTGGCTGTGGTCATCAGGGCCGAGCTGCTGGAGGTCATGCAGCGAATAGAACTTCCCGTGTCGCCTCCTGCGTTCGGATGCCAAGACAACTGCACAAATATCAAGAGGGCCCTCATCTCCGGCTTCTTTCTCAAAGTAAGCGTCCGCTTTTTCCAACCAGACGACACCGACCGCCATCAGGGATTGGTGTTCGGTGTGTAGGAATATATGTTTAGTTTTTTAATGTTACGATGGCTCGTCGTTTCCGTTTCCCGCAGAGTAGACGCCCAGTAACTGAAACAAAAACCCCAACCGCGCACCCCTCTCACTCACGGTGCAACCAAACATAACAACCAAGTAACTGCAAAAATAGTATTTGCACACTAATATACAAGTTTGTTTGACACATTTCAATCTGGGGTGTGAAAATTAAACTCCATTGAAAGTGCTCCTGGTAAAGTAACCAGTGATGTGTTTTGATGGCAGCGGATTCTGGTCGCTACGCAGTACTGGTACTGTTGGATCTAACTTCAGTTTTTGACACTTTTGTCTTGAAAAAAAGAGATTGGGCTTTCCGAATGTGTTCTCCGGTGGTTTTCCCTCTTATATTCAGGACTTTTAATGTTGCAGTTAACAATATAGCGTGTGACGTGTCGAGCTTGTCCTGCGGCGTCCCGCAAGGGTCAGTCCTTGGTCCCGTTTTATTTTTGCTGTACCTGTTGCCACTTGGTCGACTGATTGGTGGTTTCAATAAAGTGTCATATCGCTTTTATGCGGATGAAGTCCAGTTGTATCGTTGTTTTCATGATTCAGAACTTCATCGTTTGTCGTTGTTCTTCGAGTGTGTGTCCTCCATTAAAGACAGGCTATCCCCAAACTTTCTAAAGATTAATTCGAACAAGACAGAAGCTCTAATTTTTGCTCCTGATAAGTTTGAAAAAGGAGCTGAAGACACTATTATTTAAGAAAGTCTTTGATTGTTGAGTTTTCTTGCTGGTTTTTTATTATATGTATTTTTTTAACCTATTTTCTGTATAGCACTTTGTGATTTTTATCTGTGAAAAGCGCTTTATGAATAAACTTTACTTCCTTACGGTTACACCGTGTGTTCCACATGTGCTGCTATTTTTGGTTGCACTGTGAGTGAAGTGGACATTAGGCTGTCCCAAAGGAGAATGTCCGGCCGTATGTTCATGACCTCAAGCTGAAACCAACTTGGGTTTTGCTGCAGGGCAATGATCCAAAACACAGCAGCAGTTCTACCTCGGAATAGCTGAAGAAAAACAAAATGAAGACTTTGGAGTCAAAGTCCTGACCTAAATCCTATTGAAATGTTCTAGCATGATTTTAAAAAGCTGCTCCATCTTTAAAGGCTCCATCCAATGTGGCTGAATTAAAACAAGTCTGCAAAGATGACTTGGCCAAAATTCTTGTAAATAAATCAGCTTTACGCGGACGTCTTCTAACTGTCACAGTACTTACAGGTAACTCCAGGCTGTCTTTGATCAACCTGGAGCTCATTGGCTGATCCTTTGCCGTTCTGGTTATTCCTCAATCCATTTTGGTAGCTGTTTGTTCACAAAATTGATCACTGATCGAATGCCACGCTGCTGTTTTTTTAAACACACCCCTTTCAGCTAATTGGCCAAATGCACAGCCTTAAGAGCATGCATATCATGAATGCTGGGTCTTGTTTGATTTCTGAGAATCTACTGCATCTACAGGTATTTTTGTTTTCCATGTAGCAGTAAAAATATACTAATAATACTTAATCTGGTTAGTCACATTGGACTGCTGTTATTTAGAACACGACTGTGTCTACATGTGTTGGTTTACAAAATGTCATGCTATCCTTTCCTTCTTCACTCTGTTTGGGCACCCCTCAGCCAAACTAAGAAAAGTGCAATCCACAGTCTGGAAAATGTTGTTGAATTTGTGATTCTTTTCTTCCCAGGTGGCTCACGATGTCGATGGTTCCGGCAACTACCTCCTGCTTACTCACCGCCACGTGGCTCATCTGCACCCCCTCTCCTCTTACCTGTGTCGCCGGCCTCGTCCCAGCCACCCATCCTGGGTGCTCTACCACCAATTCACCATCTCCTGTGACAACTGCATCCGCATCGCTTCTGAGGTCCACCCCCAAATGTGAGTCGGCTAGACTGCAGAAACAAGTCACCCGTCAAACAGGACCAAACGACAATCCAAATGAGCCGTGAGTTATTCGAAGCACCTTTTACAGCGTCTCCTGTCCCGTGCTGCAGGTTGGTGGAGCTGGTGCCTCAGTACTTCCTGGAGAACCTTCCCCCCAGCGACGGCAAGGAGGTGCTGATCAAGCTGAGGCAGAGCGTGGCGCCTTCCTCGCACAAGCAAGACGGAGAACATGACGCTTGCGGTCGGACGCACAGAGACTCAGCCCCTGATTGGACAGGAGAGACTGCCAATCAGTCCGGCACTGAGCTCTGTGTTGTCCAATGAACATCCGGGACGATGTGATATGCTTGAAATGTTCTTTTATCCCTTGCACGTACTGGAATACACTCTTTTATCTATTATGATTTTTATTAATATGGGAAAGTAAGCTTTTGTCTTGTAACTTATCCCAACTTTCTGTCAATTATTTTCTCCCATGCTCTGTTTTAGTCTTTTTACGTTTACTGTGGATTTTTTTCCCTTTTGATTCACTCTTGGGAAAATAGTGACTTGTACTTGGCAGCACAAAGATCCAAGGTGATAATATTTACAGGAACTTTTAAGATAGGACGCCACAGCAGGGGTGTTCAAAGGGCAGCCCGGGGGTCATTTATGGCCCGCAGCTTGTTTTTTTTATTGGTATTTTAAAAATACAAGTAAACTAAATAAAAGAAGGGCATCGTTTAATGGGGAAATGTTTATACTAATAATATTGTTAGTGATACTTTAAATTTTGATATATTAAAGGCCAAAAAAATGAGTCTTACGTTAACGCAGACTGTTTTTATGCACATCTTTGCTAATAATTCTGTCTTGCATTAGTTTGAAGCCTGTCTGCAAAAACGTTTAGACATCTCTGCACTCCTTTGCAAGAAAGCTGCCATTGTTGGACCTTCCACATCTATGCAGATTCATAGAAGGTCACCTCTGCAGAATCACTGCTGTGTGCTGATGGACCCCTCATGAGAGCAGAAGGTTTTGTTTTTTTTCATACTTGGACAGTTGCCTGCCTTCCTCTTCATCTCTTTTACGGCTTTGTGGCAATAATGAAACACGTCTTCGCTCAAAATTGACGGGTTGCATCTGTGAGTACTGTGACACGCGCAAATATGAATTTCAAACCTTCCAAATGTGTGATATTTTTTTTCTCTGGTCAGTCATGCAGTCTGTTTGTGTCATTGGGTGGAGGCGGGGCCGCTAGCATACACACAAGAGTGCAGAAGTGTCGCGTGAGTGAAATAAGTCGTTTGCAATATATTGTCATATTTTTACTTTTCTTAAAATCTTATGTCGTTCTCTCGAGTATTGTCTCGTGTCTACGTGACACCCCGGATAATTATTGATCATCCGGGTATGTGGAGATGATTTGCATTCCATTCCAAACCTAAACGCATAAGAATGGCTAAATGAATTACCTAAATGAACTAATATACAAATACAAGCCTGAAGAGGTGAATTGTGACTGTAGTCTTTTAAATTCGCCACTAGGTGTCAGTAAATGTTCGGTACCAGGAAAGGCTATACAGTATTACTATTGCTATTATAGTCTATTATATCAGGGGTAGGGAACCTATGGCTCGGGAGCCGGATGTGGCTCTTTTGACGACCACAGACGTTTATTTTAAGTTAGTTACTTCTTTTGATTTCGCTTTACAACAGGAGTGTTCAAAGTGCGGTCCGAGTGATTTATTGCCCTGCCGCATATTCGGAAAATACAATTTAACTTGTAGGAAATAGCAAAAATGGAATAATCAGCAGCAATTTTACAAAAATAAAGTGAAAATATTACGACAAAAAAAGGCGTAATTTTTTTAAAAATTAGATTGCGGAAAAGCTTATAATATCAGGATAAAGTCATAATGTTAACAGGAATAAAGTCATAATTTTGAGAGAAGTTGAACAATTGAAAATTTAAAAAAGTCAAAATATTATATTATGACAATCAAAGAAAAAAATATAAAGTTGTATTTTTTAGGTTGGGGAAAAATTAACATGGGAATAAAGTTAAAATATTGTGGGAATAAAGCCCTAATATTACAATAAAATATATATTTTTAGTTTTGTAATGTATATTGTTGTTTTTTGCTGACATTTTGCATTAAAACACGCCAGGAATCACAGTGTTAGAAATAACATTGAAAATATAAAACCAATTCAGGGCCTAATTGCTAATTATAAAAGTGATTACTTGCTTAGAAATGCACACTTTTAGTTGTAATCACTGTTTTAAAAAAAAGACCCTCATGGAAATACATTTTTAATTAATTAGTCGCCCCATTTATTGATTTATGTTGTAAATGTCTCGTATTATCTTATTAAATCTATTATATTGGGCAATAGGGGTATAAAGGTGATTATAGATGTGTTATTACATGTCTAATATCGCTAGAAGGGTGTAAACGGGATTTGTATGAAAAGATTCGGTTATAAATACGGACTCCTACTTCGCGGAAGTCCATTTCCCGGCGAAGTGGGAAACGGAGCTCCTCCAAAGCCGTAGCTGCCCCCCCGGGAGTTGGTAAGGAGAGGAGAGGAAGAGGATGGAGAGGAAGGACTTGGTAGTAGAAGTAGGAGGAGTTTGTTTGTTGACATCAGACGACGAGGACGAGCAGATGAGCGACGACCGGTGATAAGAAGTCGCCTTTATCGCTGTGGGGAAGACACAAAGCCTCGGCTGAACGCGAAGGTAGGGCGCGTGCGATGCCGGGGCTCGTGCGTTCCCACGCTGCCCGGCTAGCTAGCGCTAGCCGCGGCGGCTAAGTTGGCTAACACTGCGGGGAAAGTCATCGCTAGCTCCCGAGCTAGCCCGAACGCGGTGCTGGTACCGGCTGTCGGACGCACAACTTCCAACAACAACAACTCCTACTCGCGGCTACTACGGGGTAACTGCGAGCAAGTAGACAACCATTCGCCGCTTGGTGCTGACCGGCCGTTTAGTGTTCGGTGTCGTTTCGGGGAAAGTGTCGTAGTGTCGCTAACTAGCTTGCCTGTCTCGGGACTCCTTGCTAGGCTGCTAACAGCCGAGCGGGGTTTAACTGGCGTTTCGCCTCAGCCCACTATCAAGGTGCAACGTTGGAGCAAGTTGTCGCCAGCAAGCGTGCTAATGTGTGGTCTCGCGAGGCGTCCCCCTGAAATTGTGACAAAGGTTTTGGTTTTGTGGACATGCATTTCATCAGGCAAATGTCTACTTGTCACTTTTTGCCATGTCAAGTGTCCCGGGAAGCAAACTATGTGTACTGATACATTTCTTCAATGGGGCGAGTTTATCATCTTTACAGAAAGACCGACATAAAGTTTGGTGAGAGTGCCGGGATCTGTCTCTTCAGGTGGCCTTGGATCCGAGCTGCCGAGGAAGAGGCGAACATGGCAGCCAAGGTGGGAGACAACCCCGACAGCCTCATGACGCTGGCGACGGTATTCTGCTTGAAGAACCTCAGAAAGACCATGTGCTACCAGGGCTTGCGGAACAAGCTCTGTCTGCGCTCGGACATCTTCCTCCCCAGTGAAATCTGTGACAAACTGGTCAACATGTATGTTGCTGTCCTCGCCGGCACTTTCCGTCTTCTCACTGGTGGGTTCATTGGCTCGTTGTTTCAACAGGTACATGGAGCTGGTCCACACCGACAGCAACTTTGAACCAAAGGAGAGCTTCTTCCAGCTCTTTGCAGACCCTCGCAGCACCAGACTGACCAGGGTACAGCTGAAGGAAGATTTTGTCTCTGACAGAGACTTGGAAGCCATAAGAAAACAGGTAGGCGGCTTTTCAAGCAAGTCTAGATCTGTTTTCAGTGTTTCTCACAGGGCTGCCAGGTATTTGTGGCAGGGGGCACATCGTCTCACATGCACCACTGGCCGTGACACGTGCATGCCATTTTTTACGCATGAGGTGGAAGACAAAAAGTAGCAAACCCACGAAAAGCAAAGCAGATATGTTTGGAAATAACATTTCCACTGTCGCTTCTTTGCTGCTCCTTGACCAGAGCCATACGCCCCTGGAAAAATGGCCGTTTGCGGTCTGCCGTTGTTTTATTGGCCCCATGTGCACATTGTAAATATATCATTTAACAAACAGCAGCAAAAATGTAATATAAACAAAAAATCAACATATTGAGAGAATTTTATGAGAACAATGTTGTCATGTTATGACATTTTAATAGGATAAAGTTGAAAATATGCTTTTTTTTTTACAAGAAGAAAGTGGGGAAAACAAAACAACAAATGGAAAAAGTAGCGTAATTAGACAAGAACAAAGTTCAAATGTTATGAGGAAAAGGATGTAGTGAGAAAAAGTTGCAATTTTTTGGAGAGGAAAAAAAACGTAAGCGTGTAGAGGTGGACACAGGTTACAATGCGATTCAAAAGCAAAATAAATAAATAAAAAAGGTTCGGTGGTATAAAGACAATACGATTTAAGGCAATTGGAATTTTTGGGCTTGGATTCTACACTTAATGTTTGTAGATCTCTGTCTGACATTGATATCAAGTGTATGAAAGTGGTATTTTCCAAAGTGCAAAGGAGCACGTCATATTCCCAAGCATGCCGTAAGGCACTGGCAAATATTAAGTCAACAGAATAACATGCTTGATGTATATCTTGTTTACACACACCAACAAAAAAAGACTCGCTGAATCTTTTTATTCGATGGGATCGATATTTTACATTTTATGTTGCTTTTTTTGTGTTGTTTTTTACACCCATTAAATTAGGATTTGGAACTAAATAAACTACACTGGAATTAAGGTGTTTGCAAGGACGAAACACAAGTCCAATAGCTAATCCCCTTAAATATCCACACGTCTTCCAAGCACAGAGAAGTAAATAGAAGATGTGTCACTAGCCTGCTCGGCTAGCTGGCAAGATTTGGAGCGTGCGCGGCGTTCGCTTGCGGCCCCGTCTCACCCGAGACGTTTATAAGACTGCCGACCCATTGCTTCTGTCGCGATATCCGTTGCATGTCTCCACAATTTATAACTGATTAGAATCGATACCGGAGCAAACTACCGGTGAATCGAAATCCTCACATCCTCAGACCGGATGTTCATTCGAATCGGTTCGTCGTTAACAACCCTGGAAATGTTCCTTAATGAAACTTTTGCGTTGTTTTCCCCAGGACCTGATTGAGCTTCAACTCACCTACTGCAACAGTCTGTCATCCCGCAGCTTGAAAACACTGACCTGCTTCCGTGAGACGCTGGTCTCTCTTTGTCTCTTTGGCTGCAGCCACATCTTCTTCAGGAAGGGCGGTGCCCCGCTTGCCTGCAACGAAGATACAGAGGACGAGGAGGAAGAGAGCCCTGTCTCCAGGCAAGCGTTGGAGACGGACTTTAACTTCCAGGGATTCAACCGCCTGCGGTTGCTCAACCTGGGCGGCCTACCAGACGAGGTGGATGCTGAGACCCTGCTGAAACCCTTGAAGTCGCTCAGCTCGCTAGACCTGTCTAATGTACAGTTACTAGGAACAGCTTTTCTGAGTCAGTGGAAAGACAGACTGGCATCTCTTGTTCTCTACAATGTGGATCTTTCAGAGGAGTTGGTCAATACAGTGGAGGAACTTGTCAATCTCAGGTAAATGCTGACATTTTACGTTTGGGAAGATTATACTGTATGTATGATCCTCTTCGTTTTCTGTAATAAAAATTCGTCTTGTGAGGTAATATTTTAAAACACGTTTTATCCTTTTAAAAATGTCACCCTTTACCACTTGGCGCATTGAATTTAGTGCCCCCCCCCTCCCAAAATATATTACTGTAATGTTTGCGCAGACACACAAGCACCAGACTCGATCGCCAGAACAACAGGCTTTGATTGCAGGTTTGAATTATAAAGTGCCATGCACAATGGCACAATCACTTCCTGTGCAACACATTTTCTCACCAGTATGAGACTGGTCTATGTCTTAAATGCTGAGTTTTTCTGTTATTATGTCTACTATATTTGGTAATTCAAGTCTAAAGGTGACTAGCGCTATTATAGTATGTCATGTCTAGAGGCCTCTAAAAATGTTTACCATATTTAGAAGGTCATAAACGTTTTCTCTGCTCTGACTATGAAAATATTCCGTTTATCCATAAGGAATCCTGAAGGGGATGGGGCTAACAAACACTGAGGTAAATGTGCAAATTATTAAGTGCTCCAATCAAGACAAGCATTTTTGATGGGAAAGAAATGTCAAATCCCTGTCCTACAGTAAAAATACATTTAAAATCACTAAAATTAAAATAAGTGTTTACAGTAATCCCTTGTTTATCATGGTTAATTGATTCCACACCAGACTGTGATAAGTGAATTCCTCATTTATAAATGGAATATTTTCCTTGTCAAAGCATAGAAAATCTGTCTACTACTTTCTAAATACACGGAGAACCCTCTGGACATGAAATAACACCCCTATAGTCAACTTCACACTCATATTACCCAATATATTAGATACAATGGGGTCGCACTGTGCTCTAAAAGACCCGGGTTCTGGCTTGGCATCTCTGTGTGGAGTCTGCATGCCCTCCCCGTGCGTGCGTGACCAGAAGTCAGATGGGATACATATATAGGTTAAACAGGTTGTATAAATACCCGCTTCAACCGAATTCTGTCCTCCAATCACTAATGAACCTGCATTCCTCAGGCATCTTGACATTTCACGTGAGAGTCGGAGGACCTCCAAGTTTAAGATGAGCAGGAAGATCTTGACGGCTATCGTACAGAGACTGGTCAATCTGATTTCACTGGACATCTCAGGTCACGTCATGCTTGACAACTGCACCGTTCCCCAACTGGAAGAAGCGATGGGTCGGCCCAGGTGGGTCAACGGCCCGAAGCATAGCGTACGATGGCGCTAAAAAACCCACAGATCTAAGAGCATTTTGTCTTTTCCAGCAATGAGCCATGCAAGAGCAGCATCTACCCTTTTCAGGAGCTGAAGAGGCCCTTGCAGTTTTTGGGTTTATACGACACGACCTTATGTAACGTGACGCACATCCCTGCTTATAAGGTACCGCGTACTGGACGCGATTTTATATTCTTTTCGACACAGACAAAATTTGAAACTGAGTGTAAACATTTATGGTGGTATTGACTGAACAAGCCAGGTGATAGGACACCTGTCAATCACATGTTCCAATACTTTTGCCACATTAAAAACGGGGCCTGTTCAAGCAAAAGGCGCCATCTTCCAAATTGTGCACCCAATCCAGACGTTGCTACAGCAAGTGCTTCACACGATATGTTTGGCTTAGTTTTTCACTGGATGCCTGATTTATCCGCGCGGCTGGACAGCCAAGAATCTAACTACAGCATGTACCACTTCCTTGCCGGTGCACTTCATTAGGGTCCATAAGAACCCTGCATTGCAGCCCCCTGAAATGGGAGGTCAGTGTTTATGTGCTTTACTGCAATTTCCCTAAATCATCCAGTATTTAAGTAAGAGAAGTGATCATTTTCTTCTGGCATTCTTTTGTGATTTAGACCATTCTTTTTTTTTTTTTACTTTATTTTGTATCTGCGGGCATACCGAACTAGTGATATACACTCAACAAATAAGAGTGTGAGATTCCACTGTAGGGGTCTCCAAACCTTTTCCTGCAAAGACCACATACTGAAAAATTAAGTTATTCCCTTAAGATATTGACATTATTTTCGTAACTGTGTGACTTTTTCCGCAACCTAATTTTCCAAAGATTACACACAATTTTATTGTTTGTTCATTAACGACTTAAAAAAAATAAAGATTAAAATAAAAAAAATCAACGTTATGTTTCCAAAATGACTACTTTTTCTCATTAGGTTATTCTAGATTAAAAGTTTTTAATGCAGATTTTTCCATTTTGGCTTCAGTTGTTTTGTTTTTGGTGTTTAGTTTAATTGTATTTTTAGAATGTGCCGCCGGCTGCCCTTTGGAAATCTCTGTTCTGAAGATAATCATGCTAATCCATGCTTATCATGCTAATTTGTTGTTAGCCAAACTTCTCTGGGGAAAAATGGCACGCACCTGTCTTGCTTGAGCTGCGTATATACAGGCAGTACAGGTTATGTCTTTTGTCATGTTAATGGTACAGCTTTGGTTTCACACGCCGTGGTGGCTTTTCAGGTGACCGGATCAAAGAACGAAGAGCAGGTCCTGAACGCTATTGAAGCTTACACGGAGTTTCGTCCCGAGTTGGCCCACAGAGCCATCAATCAGCTGTTTGACATTGCCAGGATACAACACTGCAGCCAGCTGCTCCGAGCATTGCAGGTGCGGCTCTTCGGGAGAAAGTATGCAGTCAAGCATTGTCTTATTGACGCGACCTCCTAACAATGATCTTCCTTGTTTCAGCTTGTCATAGCGGCGTTGAAGTGCCATAAATACGACAAGAGCATCCAGGTGACAGGCAGCGCTGCGCTCTTCTACCTGACCAACACAGAATACCGCAGCGACCAAAGTGTGCGACTTCGCCGAGAGGTCATCCAGGTGGTGTTAAATGGAATGGAGCAGTACCAGGAGGTCACTGTAAGTGTTAACCTTATCACCCGGCCAGTGATTTTATTACACGCTGCATTTATTAGCTGTTTATAAAGCTGTGATTATGACAGTGGGTGTCTCTGTATTCTAAAAGGGGGCCCAATTGCTTCTAATAAACAAATGAATGAAGAGGCTTTGATGTATCCTCGTCTCCCCCACCATCTCCGCACCAGGTTCAAAGGAACTGCTGCCTAACGTTGTGTAACTTCAGCATCCCGGAAGAGCTGGAGTTTCAGTACAGTCGGGTAAACCAGCTGCTTTTGAAGATCCTGGAGCCAGCAAGGCAGGATGAATCCATCCAGAGAATCGCTGTACATCTCTGCAACGCTCTAGTTTGCCAGGTTGATAACCACCATAAGGAAGCTGTTGGAAAGATGGGATTTGTGAAGGTAACATCAACATTATGTATTAAGATATTGGACATTCAGGATTGTTTAAATTTGTGGAATCATCCCCCTCAAATTGCCATAATTGATATTTTTTCATTGTACTTTTCTTAAAAGTAATCTCATCTTGTCTCGTAGACCCAATCTCGTCTCACGCCACCCCTGGAATATTTTGTTTCTACACATTTCTATCCTTTAATTCTAATCCTTCCTTCTCAGACCATGCTGAACTTAATACAGAAGAAGCTGCAGGACCGGATGGTGAGTTTTCATTGCACTTTTTTTTTGTAGTTTTTTTTGAGGATCCCTGTAAGATTCAAAGGTGGTATTCAAATCGCTTATGATGTCAGTGCACTCATTTCAGAATCCTAGGATCGTGTGGTCAAACCAAAATAAAATCAAATAAATGAAATGTATGATATGCTCTCTGACTGTCCCCAAGTTAAGATAAAACTTGTATTTTCTTATACACACAAAGCCGGCGACTCTAACCCAGAGCCCTGAGCATCATTTGTGGTTGAGTTTAGGTGTGGCTCGCACACCCCGGGGAGACGGTGAGCGGCTTGTTAGCGTGCTTAAAGCGGGCAAGCAATAACCAGCAGTGAACCTGCAGCAAAATGAGCCAGGGGCTGACTAGACACACTAACTACAATCACATTGCCAACACAAAAATGGCAAGGAAAGGAAAATAATCTTCACGTAAAAATAATTTCTGTTTTTAGTTGACTATCATTTATGAGCATGTTTCTAATGACTAGGAGGCTACAAGCCACCGCTTTTCTTCCTGGAACAAAGAGTTGAAGCACAGCGTTCTTAAATACTTGACAGTTTGAAACAGATTTCAGCATTCGTGGGTTCTGTTTTTATTTTTTTCGTGGTATCCAATAAGTATCGAGAATCCTTCAAAACAATCATCTACTTAGTACTTATATCTCAACACAACCGGTCGAGACAGACGGCCGCCCCGCAGAGCCTGGGTTCTGTCCCAGGTTTCTTCCCCGGAGGGAGTTTTTCCTTGCCTCCGTTGCCAAGTGCTTGCTCATACGAGGTTTCATTTTGGGACCTTAATGCGTAAAGTGCCAGGAGATATGATTTAGCTCTACACAAATGAATTGAATTGAATCCTGGAAATGTACAGGTATTGGTATCGACATGTTGACATCACGACAACCCTAGTCCACAATGTAGGGTAATTCCCATTGCCAAACACATTTTTCTATTGTAAAAAGTCAAGTCCAGCAAAATATATATTTTTAAGCAGAGGTCTGGAACATAATAATACAATGCATTAAGTGAGCATTTAGGTCATTTTCAGTTGGGAATAATTACTTTAATTAAGTTGACCCCCTTCCAATGACATGCACACGCCATGTTTTTTATTCTGTAGGATAGGCTCAACACCTGTGACCCACCCTGATTAGAACGGGCACAATAGAAAATGAGCGTATAGATAAATAATTTGTAACCTCAAGAAGAACATGAAACCCTTGTGGGCAAGCACAGGGGTCAAATGTTTCTTGTCACCTGGGCTCTGCCTGTCTCAGGACCACTGCCATTGCTTCCTAAGACAACACAAGATTGTCAAAAAGCACAACCAAGCCCAGCCACTATTGAGCTTTAATTCATTTATGGGAGAGCGTACGTAACCACGAAGCGCTGTCGACCGTGGACCGCCTGTGCATGTGCCTGGTGAGCTGGGAAACTTCGCATTAAACATGAAGCATATTAACAAGTCGAGCAACGGCTGAACAGGTTTAACATCTTGGTTGTTGCCGCTGTTGTTTTAAAGCACGGTGTTATCTGTTTGCACCAAAGAGAGGAGCCGGCAAGGCCGAAAAAAGACTACTATGAAATGTGAGAAAGTGGCACATGTTAAATTACAACGTTAATAATCTAATAATAGGTAAGGTTTGGCATCGAGAGGCGTCTGGATGCAGATCTGGTCTGCCTGCTGAGTATGTTTTTTACATGTCCACACGTGCATGATTGGACACACAAAATCATTGATTATTATTATTTTTTTAATTCTTTTTAAATAGGCCATTTTTTCAGCTGAAAACACAACTCAAGTCATCATAAGTGGGTCATCATTTATAAATACGTGATAATAAATACACGTGATGTACAGCCTGTATGTACCACTGACCGTAGTTTTTACAAGTTTATGTCTTTATACTTCACTGGTAATGGTTTTTTCCTCAGGCGTTGAGATTTTGCACTTTGATTGGCGATCCTTGAAAGCACATAGTTGCTGTGAGAGAGATGCAAAAGTATACAGCGGAACCTTGGTTAGCGTATGCCCTGCTTAGCATGTTTGTTACCTCAGTTTGCGTACATTGCCTATTTAGTGTACAATATGGGGCGGGTCTTGTGGCATTATTAATACATGGCGTGAGTCCAACTGTGTACTTAATGTTTCTTTTTATCTCAAAACGTCCTTGTCAACAGCCTGTTAACTTGCTAACACGTGGAAAAAGGAAGCGCAAACTATGGCCCGGGAGCCACATCTGACCCGCCAGGCATTTGAATGCGGCCCGCAAGAAGTTTCCAAAGTGTTATTTAAACTTTTAACATACAAGCTGGCAGCATGACTTTGCTTCTTTTTTGTTATTCGGTATGGTCTAATGTTTAAAGTGCTCCTGAAAAAAGGTACACAAGCACATAAAGCAGATTGTATGATGCTTTTGTAAATAAAATAAGACCAATAATTCCAGGTGGACTGTTAGAATTATAATAATAAATTGTGTGCAGGTAGCAAATATATAGTCTTGTTAAGTCAATGCGGCCCGTGAGTCAAAATAATTGCCCACCCCTGGTCTATGATGTCATCAACGGTTGACTCTGTAGTTCTTTGCTAACAAACACAGAGAGACCAACACGGACACCACCTTGGTGTTTTTCCATGAGTTATTTGTTGAATTCAATATTCAACATATTCATTTAATTTCCATTAGCTGGTGGTCCTAGAAGGTAATTCCGCTGTGCGCAGAAAGCGATGGCGCACAGAGACTGATGTCTACTGAATAGTATGTAGTAAATAAGACTCTTGTTGAAATGTTGTGTGTTTGTTTGAGCTCAGTGCGACCAGGTGATGGAATTTTCTTGGAGTGCTCTGTGGAATATCACTGATGAGACGCCAGACAACTGTCAGATGTTCCTCAACTGTCGGGGAATGTGTCTCTTTCTGGAGTGTCTACAAGTGAGTGTGTTTTCACAGCAGACCCTTTCCTCCCTTATTTTAAATCCATATCACAGTTTCTCTGATTTACGTTGCTTTCTAGCCTCGCGTGATGAATCACTCTGTGGAATTTAATTCCAGGAATTTCCGGACAAGCAGGAGCTGCATCGCAACATGCTGGGGCTTCTGGGTAATGTCGCTGAGGTCAAAGCGCTACGGCCACAGCTGGTCACGCCACAGTTCATCTCTGTCTTCAGGTACAGAAAAATGCTTTGTTTAGTAGGTACATTAGTGTTCTCTTGACATTTTCTTTTGACCCATCAACACATGGCGCCTCATTAATACCAGAAACAACAGGAGGTTGTCCTACAAGGCAATAAGTAAAAATACCAGGAAACAGCACCATAAATGCGTGTCTGACACGTTGCGTACCCCAGCAAAACATTGCTAAAATACACAAAACAGTGACTTGATATTTTTGAATGTGTTTCATTGTTTTGATTGTCAGAGATGGAAAACGCTGCCCTGCCACCTGCGCTTTAAAAACTCGCACCTCCTTAAACACATCACAAAACACGTTCTTGTCTGTCATCACTTTCTTTGACAGTAATCTACTGGACAGTAAAGCCGATGGGATCGAGGTGTCCTACAATGCCTGTGGCGTGCTTTCCCACATTATGTTCGATGGACCAGAGGTTTGGTCGATGGAAGAGCCGCTGAGAGACACGGTGATGGACAAGATGTGGGACGCGATTCAGAGCTGGGATGTCAGCTCACGCCGCAATATCAACTACAGGTGAATATTTTGTGTTCCCCTAAATAAACTCCCCTGCTCTTTACACTGCAAACTGCATAGATCGCATGATATTCACCTTTAATTGATTTCCCAAACACACGGCCATTCAGCATGATAGTAATTCTTCTACATCTGGTAATATGTAGGATTAATGACACTAATAAGGTTCCAATGTAAATACTTCTACCCATAGGAAGGAGCAGAAAAGCAGTGTTCCACTTGTACTTCTTGAATTTGTAGCTCGGCTGCAAAGCGGCCGCGCAGCTGTCACTCACTAAAATTTTAATGCTCTTTTAGGTCATTTGAACCCATCCTGCGACTTCTACCTCAAGGCATCTCTCCTGTGAGTCAACACTGGGCCACGTGGGCTCTGTACAACTTGGTGTCGGTTTATCGTGAGTATCTGAAGCCCGAAGCTCTCGTGCCAATGCAGCATGACCAGCAATCACACCAACAACGTTTAAGCGTGTTCTTGTAATATACAGCTACAATCAGAAGTTGACTACACTCATGGGCCTGAATGATTTGTTGGAACCAGCATGAAGTTATTATACGACGTGCATTATGATGAAAGCTTTGACGGAAGTATTTGTCAACAAACTGGCCCGCGAGGCATATTAGGGATGATATCGGCCCACCGTTATTACCGACTCGATATTCGCATGAAAATGTGATATCGGTCAATATTTGTATTTTTTCCCGATAATGAAAACCGATATAGCTAGGGGGTCGATTGGCCATTATCGGCCAATTTCCGTGAAAGCTCATAAGTGCCTTTCAATGCCGATCCCAAAATCAGATCCCCGCTGGCTAGCACTATTGCAGCCCAAAGGAATAATTTGGTGCAGTGCAGTATCCTGACCTACCTAACATCCAATTTCCCATCCCACAAAACAAGTTTCACGCGGCAGCCATGTTTGTTATGAACCGCCAACTATCTTACTCGGGTAGCACGATAAAAAAGACAATTGACGCACTGTGGTGAGTTTGAGGCTCATGGTGTGATCATCATTCAAACGGCAGCCAGAAGGCTAAGCTGATAACTCGAAAAATAATGAGATTCATTGGACGAGATCGGCAACCTTTTAACGTACCTGGAAGTTCCACCGATGTACTCTCACATCCAGAGTCTCCCTAAAGAAGACATGTCCCCCTTTGGGAGTGTCACCTTGCAGTGATAGTATGTTCTCTTCCAAAAGTATGTCCAAAATGTTTTTGTTTAAATAATAATGTGATTTCACCCTTCATTTATTAATTATTAGTTAATTAGTAATTACCTATTTTTTGGAGTACCCTGGCAGTCAAGGGGCATTCGAATGGTCCTGACTTTTCCCCTCATATGGCACCCCTGGCCAATTGCACTCGTAAATAAAGTGGTTAATACCGGTATTAGAAAATGGGAGTTATCGGCAAAAAACATGATGTCATTCGTGCGCTCCAGTCTGAAGGCGTGACTAATCGATAATACGAGTAAAGGTAACGTCTTTAACGCTTGATTGCTGCTAAGGGTGACCCAAACAGTTTTTAGGGGGCAATCACTTTTTCTCACAGGGTCATGAATTTTTTTCCTCCCTCAACAATAAAAGGTTTTTACATTTAAAAACTGCATTTTATGTTCAGTGTGTTGTCACTGATTAGTATTTCAATTGGTTTGCGCTAAAGAATGTAAGTGTGACAAACACGCAAAAATCAGGAAGGGGATAAATGCTTTTTCACACCAGTCCTACTGTACAATAATAATGTTTATACGTTTTGTATGTTCTATGTGCAGCAAGCAAGTACTGTCCCCTGCTCATAAAGGAAGGAGGACTTGGTCTTCTGGAGAGAGTTCTGGAGTTGGAAAGCTCACAGCCTGAGACTAAGGACATGGCCCAGTAAGATGTTCTCACACACTCACAACTCAAGTCAAATGTCCATGCCAGCGCTTTTAAGGGAGTCCTGACTTTTCTTAATACCACTGCGGTCCGTGTCGGTGCGAAAGCTTCGAGTAATTAAGACACACTTACTTTTGCTTTGCTTGTTTCTTATTGTATGGAAGTTTAAAGGGTTATCACTGTCTCTGCACTTATTTCAGAAAACCAGGAACAAGTTTTGATAAAATGGGCAGGTTTTTTTGTAGAATACACACCTCATTCCCCCGAAGTTGGTAATCAGCACGGGTGTCCAAACCTTTTCCCCCGAGTGCCACAGAGTACAAAATGAGAGAATGCAAGGACCACTTGATATTTTGTAAAGCAATGCATGTATGCTAAGAAGTTATATACTGTATATTTCAGTGTATGTTTGTTGTCATGATAATATGACTTTGCTCCTATAACAGTTTGACTTTATTCCAATAATATTATAACTTTTTCTCAACTTAATGTTACAAAAATGAACTAAACTAAACAAAGCTTTTTTTTTCCTCATAATATCTAAACTTTGAAAAATGACATTTTTTCTTCAAAATGCTACTAAAATGACATTTAATATTTTCCCTCCTAATATCACTCATATACTTTTCTTGGTTACATCACAACTTTTTAAAAATGTGACTTTTTTCTCATTATAGTACGACTAAGAAATAAGAAAAAAGGCGCGGGCTGCAAATGGCTTCTTGGCGGCATTTTGGACACCCCAGATGTACAGCGTACACATATTTACATTTATTTTATTATTATGTCTTTATGCTTCACTGATAATGTTCACTAGTAAACTCAAGCAATAAAATTTCCACGACGTTCCGTGGCAATTGAACCTACCGTAACTGCCGTTTCACAACGCATGAAATAGTCTTTATTGGTACTAATTCAGGAACAAAAAACAACGGTGCATATAAAAAGAGTTGGAAAAGCCTGTATTCTGTCAGGATGGGGTGCTGGGCTTACATGAATGAGAAATAACCTTTTTTGATTTTGGCAAATGGCTGCAATGACACACAGAGTGAACTTTTGAAAGGGGTCTGAATACTTTCTGTACCCACTGTATTAAAAAAATATAATTGAACAAGAAATTAAAAAAACAGCAAATATTAAAAAAAATTGCAATAATTTTTTAAAGAATATGGACAAAATATTACGAGAAAAGAATTTAAACAAAAACGCAATTTTATGATGAGGAAAAATAAAGTTGAAATATGAAAGAAAACAGTTTTTAAAGTCATATTATGATAAACAAAACAACGAATAAAGTTAAGAAAGTAAGAATGTAAAAAAAATAAAAAAAAGGTTATGAAAAATGTTATTTAAAAACAAAAATGGTATAATGCCGAAAATATGGGGTAAAGATTTACAAGATGACGTAGATGTGTAAAATAAAAAATATACATTGTAAAACCTGCAGCCAATTAACAAAAGTCATATTCTAATGAGAAAAAAAGACCACATTTTTTTTAGAATATACTGGTAATATTATGAGGAAAAATGTCATTTTAAAATAATTTTAAAGGAAAAACATAATTTTTTGAAAGTCATAATATGATATTCACACAAAACAAATAGTTTTGGAAAACGAGGTTTGGGGAAAAAAGTGGGAATAAACAAAGACCAATGTTTTTGTGTGTTCGATGGGTTGCACGATTTGATTCTACCCACTCCTCAAATGTTTGCCGACCTGCAAATGTTTCCCTTTCTCTCAGGAAAGTCATGGAGCAGTGTGAGAACTTCAAAGAAGATCCCATGGAAACGAATCATGCACAGGAGGTAAACGTCGGACAGAGAGGTTGACATGACTGGCAGGCATCACGCAAACCAACCTAAAGCTCCTCATCATCACTACAATTGTCGATGTGTGCTTTTTTTCTCCGTATCATGATTCTTTTTTGGTTGGCACGCCGCTGTCTCTAACCCTTTTCACAGCAGTTTGGACACAAAGGAGTTTGCAGGTGGTGCATGGTGTTTTTACCTTTGCTGCTCCGTCGGGTCAAGGGGGTGGGTGACTGTTATCCGTCAGTGTGTGGACATGTGTGTAAGGTTTCTTCTTAGAAAATAAGCAGCCGGATTGGAAAGGAACCAGGCACGCTCCCGGGAGCTGTGGGAGCCGTCGGCATGTGTGCAGTGAAGATGAGCCAAAATGCAAGCAGGTTGATGCTGGCAGGAGGGACGTCTCTGCAGGTGGACTTTATTTGTTATATATTTGTAAATAGTTTCATTTTACTGTGTATGTTTTATAATATAACTGTAAAGACTCGAGGCTATACCCTCTATTTAAATTCTTTAGGCTTAGCAGGCAAGTGGGCAGTGCTAAGAAAGTTTATGTAGAAAACTCCATCATTCAGTTGTAGTCTCGACTTCCTTTTAGTGTCGGCCTTTTTCCATCTCATGCTGTCCTTTCGTGACACTTTGTTACTCACACAACTTTACAGCAGATCCATCTGGTTTAGGATTTGATTTGGTAACCATCAACAGGGTCATGTTTTAATGGGATTATGTTATACGTTTATATAAGGATTTAGGAGAATCAAATTTAACACCGAATCCCACTGGGAAATGCGCAATGTAAGATTTTTAAATAAAACACAATACCATACCAAGTAGCTCCTGATCTGGCGCATTGACACGGTCCACCAAAAAGCACTAACTTTTGCACTCGCTCTCTGATTTGTTTTTTACGTTTTAAATGGAATTTTAATCGGAACACCTGATAAAGCCATGGAAGGATGTCATTGTTTTGTTTGCAAATGTAGAAAGCAACTACTAGACTATTTTACCAGGATGTTTTTGATTAACTGCTACCTAGCTAGACGTCGGTTTGGCCATTTTCTCCAACGTGACATCAGCGCAGGGGTTTTCGAGGTCTAACGTTGTAGGCTTCCCTCCAAGCAGTCAAACAGCCACAGGTTTTTGTTTAAATCACATACGGTTTTACACTACCATGCAAAGGCCACTGCTGCTTTGCCGTCAGTGTTCTATAGGACAGTTGTTCACCAGACCACGCTTACCAGAGACATAAAGAGGGAGACTTCGCACTTACAAAAGTAGAACTCCATCCATCCATCCATTTTCTTTGCGGCGTATCCTGATAAGGTGTCGCAAGGGTACGCTGGAGCCTATCCCAGCTGACTTTGGGCGCCCTGGACTGGTCGAGAAAAGCAGCACTGAATAAACACTTTGGATTAAAGATCGACCAACTCAAACAGTCCAGTTGCCTCCGTTAAACCTTTCTGGATTCCCAGTCTCCAGATACTCAGATCACAGGGTTGATCATTAACATTCAGATGAACAATCACAAAAATTCAAATGGTGACAATTGGTCCCATCCACAGATCATGCAGTGAATGTTTTTGCGTTCCACCACAGGTTGTTGTTGTTTTGTTTATTTACAACCTTGTGTAATGGCTCTGCTATAACTGCTTTGCTTCAGTCATGTTCATAAAAAGTGACATGATGTCTGGCTTAGCAGGTATAACTCCCTTTAGAGACGAAAGGCGGGGGTGTCCAAAGTGCCATGTGCGGCTTGCAGCGCATTTCCATCATATCATATCCTCAAACATGGCGCACATCAAAGCATTACAAACTGAACAGGAATAAAGGTTAGGAGGAGTTTGCATAGTATGCATGTTTATCTACAGTGCTTAAAACGTATTGATTGACTCAATTATTTTTTGTTTATTTTTGTTTACAGTAATCCCTCGTGGTTAACTGGTTCCAGAATTTCCACAAAGTCGAATTTATTTTGGTAAATTAAAAGATTTTATAGTTGGAGCATAGAAATCCTGTTTCCAACCTTCGTTTGGTTTTACATTATTAGAGCCCTCTAAACATGCAATAACACCCCTCTGCTGCAGTCCCCTTTGCACTCCTGTTACCATTATCACAATATTAGACGACAAGCTGGTAAAGACATAAATAAAACTCATGCTCGTGCATGTTGCTGTTCCAGGGGAGGACAGGAAGAGACGTCAAGAGTTCAGAGTTGAGTTTTAGCTTGGTAGTGGTTATGGCCGCAACCCTAGTCTGTGTTTTTATTAGGGATGTTTATCAGGGATTCTTGTGCAGTCAATAAAAGCTGTCGTTCTGGTGATGGCCTGGCATTTACTGACACCTAGTGACCAGTGTCGAGTATTACATATCATCCCAACATCTTTCAATGTGTTTTCTGAATGCCTTATATTTGTATTTTAGGTCATTTTCCATTCCTATGCTTGCAAATGCTTCATTTAGGCAAAACATACATCAAATTTTCTTCTATATGCGTATTTTTGACTAATAGGCTGTAATGATCATATTTTTGAATAACCCGTTAATGAGTAAAGCTGCAAAGTGGCGATGGATTACTGTATACACTACTGTATGTGTTGTTCATTTATTTTCAAATTGAAAAACATGAATTAATTTTATCGTTACCTGTATGTTTTTAATTTATCTACTTGCATTCATGAACAGAAAAAAAAACATCAGCAAAGAAAACCATGCAAAATACAAAGTTAGAAACAAGCTGTAAGATATTACGTTGGTTCAAGGGTGGTGATGAATATCAAACGTTTTCGCCACGTCTTTATTATTTTTCTGTGTATGGCCTTAAGCAAAAAAAGGACACCCTTGTTGAAAAATGACACTTCTCTTCAGAACACTCATGCTTTTAAACATTTTATCATTTGCTCTTGTGAAAGTATTCTCGTGTTGCGAGTTTGCATCGACTGTACACGCGAATACTCTCGCCCACGTACGATGCCAGCGTGTTTTATCTACAGGTGGTCCTCACGACTTTGCGTGTTTCTACGCTTTATTCACACAATTGAAATTTGCCCGGTAAACACAAGACTCTCTGGAAAACTAGTTACAGCTACACTGAAAAATGGAAAGCCAATGAACATTAGAAAAACCTCCGAGGGCGGAGAAATGCTCAGCCGTATTGGCTGCTCAACTGTGAAGACCATCATTAAGGATAAAGATGATTCCATGCTAATGAATGCTAGAGAGGTCATGGATTCCGTGCACTGTTACAATGAGAAAAGGTTATTCTTAGCCTGGGACAATATTTGACGACCACTGAGATAAATGTAAGGGCTTTTTATGACTTTCACTTTTGAGTTCATTTACAGTAGGCATCATATGGGTACAAGTCCGGACCTGAGCTAAGACTCCACTTATATCACAATCCAAAACCAAAAGTAATTTGTAACCCGAGGATCACTGGTATATTTTATAACAATTAATTGGTGAATTTCCATGAAGTAGGAATCTTTATAAACGGAATATTTTCATAGTGAGAGCAGAAAAAACCTGTTTCCTTCTAAATACGCTTAAAAAAAAAAAAAAAGTTAGAACCTTCCAGACATGAAATAACCACCCTATAGTCACCTTTACACTCCTGTTACACAATGTAGTAGACATAAAAAGAGAAATTATGACATAAGACTTGTGCTTGTGTATGTGTTGCAATAAATGTGCGGAGGACAGGGCGTGATGTCAGGGGTTCAGAGTTGAGTGTTAGCGTGGTGTGGGTTACGACCGTGTTAGGGACTATTGTGCCTGTTGAGATAATCCCCATCTGCAATAAAACCCTGTTGTTCTGGTGATCAAGCCTGGCCTGTTTGTCTCATCGAACATTACAGTAACATTACTGACACCCAGTGACCAGTGTAGAGTACTACATATCACAACGGCTTTCAATGTGCCTGCTGAAGGCATTCATTATGTATTTTACCTAATTTAGTTAATTTTATGCCTGCAAATGCTTCCGTTGGCATAAAATAGGCAAAATCAGGGTTCAGGTCAAGGAGGCCGTTCCTCCCAACCACGCCCCTCCAAGTCACACTGTCATTGCCCACATGGGCATTGAAGTCTCCCAGTAGAACTATCGTGTCACCAGCTGGGGTGCTCTCCAGAACCCCTCTGATAGACTCCAAGAAGGCTGGGTACTCTGAACTGCCGTTTGGCGCGTACGCACAAACCACAGTCAGGACCCTTTCCCCAGCCTAAGGGCTAATAATAAGCCCACACCAGCTCACCGCCTCTACCCTGCAGCAACTCCAGAGTAGAACAAGGTCCAGCCCTCTGAAGGAATTTGGTTCCAGAGCCCAAACTGTGGGTTGAGGTGAGTCCGACTATATCTAGTCGGAATGTCTGCGCCTCTTCCACAATCTCGGGCTTCTTCCCCACCAGAGAAGTGACATTCCATGTCCCAAGAACCAGATTTGGCCACCGAAGACCAGGTCGCCCGGACACCCGCCCTCGACCACTGCCCAAATCACACGGCACCGGACCCTTATGCTTGCCCCTGCAGGTGGTGGGTCTGCGGGGGCCTGCCGGGTATTTCCAGATATATACTGTATATTTATAAATTTTTAACACAGAAAATGTAGCTATTGTGGCACGCTTGAGTCACCTAAGTAATCAGACGCAATCTGTAATACGCACATGACACACAAACTGCATTGCACATTACAAACGGCACGTTACACACAGCGACATTTGTGATTCAAACAGGTCAGTCCTCAATTAAACTGTTATAAATGTGATTCCAGTCATTTTGAATATTTTCTTAAATAAAAATGACAGAATTTTACATTTGCACATTTCCTGAACAAATACAGCATGTGGCGGTGCAGTCCTCCCGGCATGCTGAATGGGCGGGGCGTGAGCTGGAAGGTGCTTGTCGCTGCCGTCTTTCCATAGAGCTAGCTAGCGCCATAGAGTGGGGAAAAGCCTATTGAAATACACGAACCACAGCCCAACGGCAACATACCAGCTAGAATCAGCCCTCAACAAGTCAAATGCAATAACGATATTTTGACGCTGTGCTGAATGAATGAATGGATGGGCCTGCCAAGATGGAGCATTATATACTCATCCCGCACAAGGCAGAAGGTGAGCAGACTTTTGCAACAAAGTAGTTTTTTTTGTTTTTTTTTTCTCCAAATTTTCTTCTTAAATAAACTTTGTAAAATATATTTCTCTAATATTATATGTGCTACTATATATACTAGTAAATATACTATATACTTACTATGTGCTACTAAAATAATATTGTTAAAAGAACTTTTAATACAGCAGCTTTTCTCGTAATTATGAGACTTTATTCTTATAAAATTACGGTATTTTTTGTCCTGCTTGTAATTATGACATGCTCATACTATGTTGACTTTATTCTCATAAAATTAGAACTTTTTCTGCAACCTTCTGTTCCAAAAACCACAGCTCTATTCATTGTGTTGTTTCTCATAATATAACAACTTTCAAAAACAAACAATTTTCATGTAATATTTTAACGTTTTACTGCTTAAATGACATTATTTTCCTTCAATACATTATTCTCGTTCTGTTAATAATTTAAAAAAAAATTCTTGTTGGTGTTTTTGGAGTAAGTTATATTTTTAGAATGTGCCTCGGGCCAATAAAAAAAACTGTGTCCACAACTGGCCACCGGGCCTCCTTTTGGAGTACCTCGGAGTAACAAGTCGTGACTTGCAGCGTAGGTGCCTGTCTCTTTAAATCCAGGGTGCAGTGTCGATTTCCGATCGTGGATGAGGCGGATTACGGCTCCAGTCCGCTGCTGCATCATCTCAGCTGATCCAGAGGATTCCCTCTACGGGGAGTAAAACAAGTACCTGAGCAGCATGGATTTCAACGTGAAGAAACTAGCTTCCGGTGCGGGGGTTTTCTTCACCAGGGCGGTACAGGTAAGCCAAGTCATCTGGACATCCCTGCCGTAAGGTCCACATCGATTTACCGTCACCGTGTTCGACGCACCAGCTGCTTGGCATGCTGTGCCAATGAGAAGAGTTTTTATTAGCCAAGATGTGCGACGATAAAGGTCTGTCACTCTGTCATCCATTATTGATGACAGCTGCTCGAGCGAATGAGTCACGTGACTCCCTGTTCCGCTGCGCACAGTCAAGAAGAAGAACTAGAAGGCTTCATTCACACACTTCCGTACTTTTGGAGCCCTTGGTCCTCTTCTCTGTCTCACGCGCACACACACACACACGCGCACATACAAGTGCGCCTCCAGTACCCGGATGTTGCACTCAACACGCCCCAGATGATGCGCGTGCCGCGCTGGACACTCACTACCCTTCAGAGTCGCCATCTTGGCGAGAAAATGGAGAAGGGAGTTGACTAACTCAAGTGTTTGTAATTCCCAATTCAGATGAAGAGACGAAGAAAGCAGATATTTGGCGTTTCAAGTAAGTGTGCAGTTAGTAACGCACAGTGTAAGTACAGTAGGGTGTGAAGTGGCAGTGGGGGTGCCATTACACACCCTCAGGCACAAATTCAACTGCTATTTTAAATCAACTTTTGTTTATGTTTGGGATCTGTTTATATTTCCTCATGTATTTCCTTTTTGATTTTGGCACTCCTGCGATCCCGCATGATTTGAGGTCATGAAAACGAGGCGACACCTGATGTCTATTTACACTGAGGTGCTTGGATCTGTTTGTAGTTCACCGAGGAGAAGTTGGGCCAGGCTGAGAAGACAGAGTTAGATCCTCACTTAGAGAATCTGATTGCTCGGGCTGACTGCACCAAGAACTGGACTGAAAAGATCTTGCGACAGACGGAGGTGCTCCTGCAGCCAAATCCAAGTAAGACCTTTCATGGTTTCCAGAGGAACCCTTGAGTGTCTTCTCAAAATGACAGTCCTGTACTGAACTGTCTCTACTGAAATATCCATGACCTTATAAAGATATTGCACTTGTTATTGATCCCCGCTTTTCATGGCGCTTCCCATCCGGGACCATCAGTCAATGGTGAAAAAAATCCCAGTAATTGATAGTGTACAGGACATTAATGATGTTCAAAACCGTATTTAGAAGGCCGTAACTATAAATAAAGAATCCAACTTTGCAGAAATTCTGTCCTGATTGGATCAGGAACCAATTATCCGCCAAAACAACCGTACGGGTGCTATCATGGACGCCTTGAATTAGCACAGCCCATGATTAGCCCTTTGGTGGTCTGATTGTGTTGTTTACGCGCAGCGTGACCTTGAAATCCACACAGGAAGCCCACAGTGCGTTTGCCAGCACATTGGGCACGAGTGCACAAATGCCACATCCCGCCAGCTATTAATGACATGGCACAAATGACATAAACACGGTTTTTGCATCGTGTCGAGCTCCAAACAAAGCATCTTTGTCATGAAACTGGGTGGATGGAAATGTTGTTACACTGCAAACAAAGCGTGCCCTCACGGGTGCTACTATTAATCTGCTTTTTTCACCCTCCATGCTTCAGTTGACCACACCGGTAAGTTCTGCCATTTGAGATGACTTGCAGTACATTCTAGCAAAACAAGCAAACGCTTGAAAAGAAAGAAAAATGAGTCCATAAACTGACTTTCTTTCTCAAGATGACCACTTCTGTCCTTCTTACCTTCCGTCTTTCATCACAGCCCTAAAACTCCTTGGTAGTAAAATGCTTCTCTGTGTCGGTCATAGTTTTGCATTCGACATAAAGATGCACAAATGACTGTCTCAATTCATGCACTTGCGTACTTACACTTAATCCGGGGGTGTCCACATTCTGTCTAGCAAGGGCCACGTAGTGCAGAAGGAAAGGATGCAAGGCCCACTTTTCTTTTTCTAAATGAATATTATATGGTTTTTGTGTGTCCAGACAGAACCGCCTTCCAGAGTTTTGAAGTGAAATGCTACTAAAATGACCATTTCCCCGTCATATTGCAAGTTTATTCATTTGGTTAATGTTCTGACAGTATTCCCATAAAATGACAGATATTTTATCCATTTTTATTTTCCAACCATGTCCTTTCTACTTGAAATTGAACTGGAACTATTCAGCTTGAAATATTGCAGTATTAGGAACTGTTTTCCTCAACTACACTTTAAAAAAAAAAGTTATTATATTAATACAATTTTTTTAGAGCCCAATTGATACTCATAATATTCTTTTTCATATACACTATATCATAAACTTGAGATGGCATTTTTTCTTGAAATATACACAACATTTTGACATTATCAGCAGCTTTTCATTTTTCAGTATGTGGCCCGCACTGTGTGTTCCATCATTACGCTATCATTAAGTACGCGGTATACACCCAATGGTACTGATGAAACACATCCCCTGTGATGAACCTTTCATTAATTAGGCTGTGTTGGCTCCTTTAAAGGCTCCTTGTGTCTGTCAGCGTCTTCCCACGTGACGCGGTGACTTTCATGATTCACGCAGGTGCTCGGATAGAGGAGTTCATCTATGACAAGCTGGAGAAAAAGCTTCCTTCCAGGACAACCAATGCGGAGCTGCTGGGCCAGTACATGCTGGATGCGTCCAATGACTTTGGCCAAGGGACGCCATACGGTCAGTTTAAAAAATAAAAAATAAAATCTGAGATCGGCTTGGGGGAAAAAAAGTATTGTGCATCCCGGGAAACAAGAAATGGAAACAGTCTTTGTCTAAACGCTTCTGGTTCCTCCAGGCAGCACCTTGCTCACGGTAGGAGAATACCAGAAAAGACTTGGATCAGCTGAGCGAGAATTCCTTCAAACCTCCGCCGCCACGTTCCTCACGCCATTGCGCAACTTCTTGGAAGGAGACTGGAGGACCATATCAGTGAGTATAACCCTCCGCCCCCTCGCGGTGCTTCTTTGCCCGGGTTGTTTTCAGAGTCAATACCACCCCTCCTTTGCAGAAAGAGCGGCGACTCCTGGAGAATCGGCGGCTTGATCTTGACATCTGCAAAACGCGCTTAAAAAAAGCCAAGCAGGCCGAGGCCAAAGCGGCAGTGAGTTACATTTCATTTTCTATTCCTACATCCGTTTTCTGTAGCGCTTGTCCTCTGCAGGGTCACAGGTGAGTTGGAGCCTACCCCAGTGGGGTACACTTTGGTCGCCAGCCCCGTATAAAATACTTCAAGTATACTAAAAAAAAAAACTAGAAGCTCATCTAGATACTATTAATGCAAAAGTGTGCCTTTGCATGCGTAAATTTACTTAAAAAGTATACTTAAAGTATACTTTCATAAACTTAGAATGTTCCAATTTAGTCCTAAAAGGTATTAAATTGGTATACTTTCTGGTATGCTAAAAGTACATGTTGTGTAGTATGCGTGCTATACTTATACTGAAGTATACATAATAAAATAAATGGAGACACACTCAGTTTGACGCGATAATATGTAGTATTCTGCACAGGTCACCAGGTGTCAGTAATGTAACGGACACACAAGCACCAGACAGTTACAACAGCATAATAATCCCAAAGACAGGCCAAGCCCACACCGAGCTAAGACACAACACCGAAACCCCGACGTCACTTCCTGTCCAACACCAAAACACATTTACATGGGGGAGTCCAGAAAATACAATACTTTATAGCACTTTAAATCTAATAATAATGATTATCTTGCAATTGGACATCTTAAAACAATGTTGGTTTGAGATGACCGACGAACGCTAGATATGAAAAGCAGAATTTGCATTCAAATCAACATCCCATGCTAGCGCTGACTCCTGCAAGCCGAAGACCAGCGTGCACGGCATTTGTTCCGCCAGCAGGCGCAAAAGATGTGCTTGCGTAAAGGCGACACAAAGCAGACCAGACGCGTTGACCGTGCATCTTGTTACAGAGGAAGTAACCGCTTGCGTGCAGTCGAGGATGATGCCGGTGTGGCATGCAAATGCATATGTATGTAGCATCGATGTGCATGACGCCACAGAAGCGGCTGCATGCATCGCAATGCAGTTTCATCAACGGATCGGTGATGCGGCGCCGCTCCGGATTGTACCTGTTTTAAGAGAACAAAGCTTTTGTCAAGTGTTTTCTTGTGCTACTGCTTTTGCTTCGCTAATGAATGCAAATGCATGACTCTGTCTCCCCCCCCCCCCCTCCGTCTTGTTTGTAGGCTGCGCCTGATTTTCAGGAGACAAGGCCTCGAAATTATGTTCTTTCTGCCAGTGCTTCAGCGGTAAGCATAAAAAAATATTGGGGCATTGCATGGTTTGGGGCTTACATAGCAGTTTCTAGGGCACTCCCACCCAAACCAGTAACCAAACTGGTCATGGTAACGTTTTCTTTAATACATATTAGAAGATGTTACAAGTAGGTGACAAAGCAAACGAGTGTCATATCAACTGTCATAGTATACTATATAGTAAAACCTTGGTTAGCATCATCTGGCTCTAACCAAACTGTACTCTAACCAAATCACAATTTAATGCTTTTACAGTTTTATAGTTTAAATACAGAAAACTATTCCAAATGCTTATAAATACATACATTCAACCATCAATCCAAATTTAATATTAATAAATGGAATATTTTCGTAGTTTCAGCATAGAACTTGTGTTTGTGACCTCCTAAAAATGTTCAAGAGCCCTGTAGACGAGAAATAACACCCCTATAGTCAACTTTATACTCCATAGCTAATATACGAGACATGATAAGCACTGTTAGCATCCATCCTCGCTATGACGTCTGTCAGTTGATTGATGGGGTGGTCAAAAAATCATTTTAAAAGTTTGCGAACCACTGGGTTAAGGGATTGTTAAATATTAATGTCTAAAAATTATGCTATTGGAGTGAAAATCTCCTTTGGTTTTGATAGATCTATTTTTGTTGTTGTTTTTTCATGTAATGAAACAGTTGCAGAGCGGCTGGGAGAGTTGGGATGTGGACCCAGGGGCTGGTATATCAGAGCAGAGAAAGGTTGTGGGCCTGCAGTACCAAACCAGCGATGGCACTGTGTGTGGTTTTTGTAGATGCTGACGTGTTTGTATAAATATGAGCCTTTTTTTACGTGTGGTTAATTAGTTACACCCCTTGTGTAGTTGTATGTACTAGATGTTCGTGTGTCTCCCTCTCGCTACATAAATACAGCGGAACCTTTGTTAGCATCATTAATCCTTTCCAGAAGGTCCGACTCTGTAAGTCAGCATATGGAAGTATTTGATCCCCAAGCAAAATGTAACTTATACTGGGTGCAGAAACCCTGATGAACCCCACGCCACCCCGAAAAGAAACCTCCCTGAAGCAGAACATGTCCACCTGTACGTTTGCTGACATGCTGTCGTCGGACTCACCGATTCCCTGCTGAGTCCACTTGATGCATGCAAAGAACTCCGTTCTGGTGTCACATTGGCGTTTCCCGCTCTCACTCCCCAGACATGAGCTCTTCCTGTCAGGTGACTGATGGCGAAGGCTGTCTTTAGCCGCTTTAGCAAACGTCTGGGGCTGGAAGCAAAGAGGTTGGAGCAGTTGGCGATGAAGGCGTCGTCCTTCTCTGGGTTCCCCGAGTGGCGTTCTAAAATGCCAACTAGGGGCTCAAGCTGGCAGCTGATGCAGCACCTCAAGCCTCGTTAGCCGTGACGTGTGTCAGCCCATGGGCTAAGCCTCATTGAGTAGATGTTTGGATATGTTGGAGGTGTTAAACGGCTACTTTAGGAAATGTATAGAAATAGTCTTCTGATTTATACCCCAGTCACACTAGAAGCAGAATGAGCCAGAATGACGTTGCAATGAAAATTCTTGGCGAGTGGAGGTGAATTCTCAATGTTTTTACTTGTAGCACGTTAAAAACTTTTCAGGTGCATTCGTGGAACGTGGAAAACGATTTACCTGCACTGCCTTCTTAACATTCCTACGGTGTTCTGTTTTGGTATTCCCAACAGCATTCTAGTCATTGCCTTCTTCCTGCTCTTTGCTCATTCTCTATCTGCAGCTGCGAGAAAATCTTGCCTTGCCTTTTTCTTTTACGTGAGCTTCTTCTCTGGAGCTCAACATCTTGTAGCTCCCTTGTAGATAGAGCAAGTAATGACGCTATGGGGGTGATGCCTGCTCTTGCGTTGCGTCACGCAGGACACGGCAAGACCAAATATTGTCCCGAGTGCTTCACTGACGCAGGAAGTGGTGGTGACAATGCGTATTTGTGCGTACGATTATTGTGCACTATTGCATGTAAAGTGTGTAAATTCTGCCTAAACAAAACTAGCATCAATCAATAAGTCATTAGCACAGCAAATTATGGGACAATGCAGAGGTAGAAGGGTAAACGCCCCACCACCGGACGCCCTCGTGCACAGGAAGTCCCTGAAGGGCCACCATCCAATTCCAGATATTCCAAATACATTCAAACCCTCTCCAGGATGTGGCCCGAATGTTGAAGCGGTTTTATTCTGGCTGACTCATGCTTTGTGTGATGAGGGCTTTGGATTTTTTGGATATTGTAGAACATACCGTCTGAGATTTGCCGCTTATATTTTCACTGTTAACGTGATCTGTCTCCTCCTTTTTCCTTTCTAAGCTGCTGAGTGAGGAAGTGGACAAAGTAAGTTGTTTTCTTGTCCTTGAGCCATCAGTTTTACTCAAAAAATGGTGTGTGTGTGTGATATGGTAGCTTGCAAAAGTGAAAAAAAACCAGGAACCATTATACCTTCTCAAGGGACATGCAACTTGGCTATAACAGAGTAGTCAGTGTACAGCTTGGAAAGCAGTATAGATATAAGCAGCATAGACAGGACTTGGCTCCAAAAAAAAACCTGACCCATAAGTGAATAAGTTCAGACAATACGGGTCATCACAGGAAGCTTGTTCTGAAATTGTTGACCGGAAACCCTAAAAACAAAAGCATTCAGAGTCGTGCGGTCTGACAAGTTAATGGAGATGATGCCCAGCATGTGTGGCTGCTGAAGTTCTGGGTGTGCCGTGGGCTGCAAATGGCCCCTCGGCTGCACTTTGGACACCCTTGCAGGGTAAATACTTAGAATATTCACAGGCCATTCATTCCCATCCCTTGAGGAGATACGGTAAAATGGCTGCCTAAGTGCGAGGGGTACTGCTTCTGTGATGTTCCAGTATGAAAGGTTCAGCCAATACTGCGTGCTTTTCCTTGTAGGCAGAACACGAGCTTCGTGTCGCACAGACGGAGTTTGACCGCCAAGCTGAGGTCACCAGGCTGCTGCTTGAAGGCATCAGCAGCACCCACGTGAGTGTGCGACATTGACCGTGTGACTCCTTTCTCCGCTACTCATGAGGTACTCTTACTTTAGGACCCGAGCGTTGGTGGGGCCAAGGCCCTTTGGAATTTGCAGCGTTTCGTTTTAGTATTCTCCCAGTTTCCTCACATTTGGGGGGGCGGAACAAGTATGAAAACTCAAGTTTGTGCTGTTGACGCCTCAAAAAGTCACTCAGTAGCGCCCCCTTTAAATGTTTTTATGGTGAAAAGCTGTACTGTAGGATGATAGAAAATGGCCGCCAAAACTTGTGTGTGCATCTTTCCCCCCCCAGCTCAACCACCAGCGCTGTCTTCAGGATTTTGCAGAGGCTCAGGCCACCTACTACGCCCAATGCCATCACTACATGCATGAACTTCAGAGGGAGCTCAACAAGTAAGAGCCAGGATGAATTATCTTCCATATTACAGATTCACAGCCTCGCAAACATGCAGATTCTTGGTCCAAAAAATATAATTAAAGCAAAAAATAGGCTTTTTTTTTTCCAGAAAAAACACATTTTAATCCCCAAAAGTGGGTAATCATTTGTAAATATGTGGTAATGCAGGCCATATGTAGCGCTTACATGTTTGCTTTTATGCTTGACTGATGTTTTTTTCTTTCAAGCACTGAAATTGCTCTCATTGATCAACCAGCAATCAATATCAACCCATGTCGGTCACTAAAACCTCCAAGTCCAAATCCTCCACGTCTGCTGTGTCACGTAACAAACTGAAGCGTCTGGTATTCTTGTCCTTTGCCTAGTCTTTGTGTACACGCTGTTCCGTAATGACGAATAAGCACAAAAACGGCCACTTGGTTTGAGTGGAAATGTTCTGGTAAATAACCTGAAACCAGGCAGGGAGGTCAACACAAGGTCGTATTTGGGGGCAAGTGCTCAGTGGAATTATTATTACGTAGACCTGACGACGAGGCTACTTTTATTGCAGCGGTTTGTAAATCATCTTACATTATCATTCATCAGTTAGCGAATAGCGACGCATTTTATTGTTGATGTTTTAACCGATGCCGACATTAACGGTAGTGACCAGACTGAAAACGATGACTCGGTCGCCTGCGGTGCTTGAAGTTAGCTTCTAAAACTTCATTTCTACCTTAATACCTCAACAGCAGCGCTCACCCGCACACATTTCGGGAATCCGGAACACCAGCATGACATTTTCTACTTTTTTTAAAGTGCCCGTGAGGACACCAATTTGATAGTGGTTTATTGCAAATGTTGATGCGAAATCGGAGCAGAATGTCCTCGTCAAGCACGCAGGCGGAGTTTGGATGGGCAGGATCTAGCCATGTGTCAAAAATGGGCATTTTTATGGGCGTATCCTGACCTTGCCTGCCATCTTCATGCAGGTGTTCTAATGCGGTTGGCACCTCCTACCAGTCTGCTGCGTGTCCTGACCCGGTCTCTGCTGCCTTTCCGTCCGGACCGCTCTCCCCCGGCACCACAGCGCTCGCCTCCTCCAGCAATAAGCCCAAAACACCGGTCGTGGAGCAAACGCCGCTCCCTACCACCGGCACCAGAAAGGCCAAGGTCCTGTACGACTACGACGCCCACGACTCCGGCGAGCTTTCCCTGCTGGCTGATGAGGTACAGCTGGGCCTGTGCAAGCCCGGGGGCCATGCAGAACCGTAATTACGTTTGCACGTTTGCGGCCATTTGTCTTGTTTTTCCTTTGCTCCTCTGCAAATATATTTTTAAAGAAAATATCAAAAAACCGCAACAAAAATAAAAAAATGAGCAAAAAGGCAAAATGTAACAAGAAGTGGAAATGTTCATGCTACTGACACTATTATGCGTACGATAAAATGCTAATAAACAAAGAAAAATCTCATTTTTGAAGAACATATGTCACAATATCTGTAATAGTATCAAATAGAGCCACAAGAAATCTTTTCAAACAACTGTAATGTTACAATAATAAAATTACAAAAGTTTCGATAAACTCAAGGAGGAAAAAAATCATTTTTGTAGCGGAGTTTAAATATTGTCATAAGTCATAATATTAAAAGAAAAACAAAATGTGTCATTTTTGGAAAAGTAGAAAGTCGTCATATTATGCTCTGCGGCCAGTCCGGGGCGTGCCCCGCCTCTCGCCCGAAGCCAGCTGGGGTAGGCTCCAGCATACATGTGACGAACGGATAACAGAAGTGTTTCCTTTTTGTTGTCTTTCAGCTCATCACCGTCTACACGGTACCAGGAATGGACCCTGATTGGCTTTTTGGGGAACGAGGCAACGAGAAGGGAAAGGTTCCCGTCACGTACCTTGAACTGCTGAGTTAATGGACCTCATCACGTCCGCCACGTTTCTAAGGTTGATTTAGTGCACTTCCTCTTCTGTCCGTCTCGCCGCAACACACGTTCGAAAAGACACGGGAGCTTTGCTTGTTTTACCCGGCAACACCACGACAGCGTTTCCTTTTTCCCACTTTTCCAGTGTTCTTCTTCTTCTGGCTCTCCTTGTCCTTCCCAAACCCACGTACCACATCCATGGCCACTGATAAGAAACAGCAATAAAGTGGCAGATGTGGAACTGCAACTGGAACTAGCCTTACGCACGTTGTTGTCTGGTCGCCATGTAGTTCTTGGACTAAGACCACCAAGTCCAGTATGAGCCGTTCTGCATTGAAAGACGGACAAAATCAGAATCATCTATTAGTAATGCCTCGCCACATTGAGCTTCCTACTATATCTACTATATTGGGTCATAGGAGTGTAAAGTTGACTGTAGGGATGTTATTTCATATCTGGAAGGCTCTAATAACGCTAAATGTAGGATGTCAAACAAGACGCCTGTGCTCAAATGATTCCTACTTTGTGGAAATTTGCTCGGTGGCGCGATAAACAAGGAAATAACTAAATGTAGAATTTGGGTATCGAGGCTGAAAAGCTGGACGGAAAAGAAATGCATGGCCCTGGGAGTTTGTAGTTAAGGAAAATACCCGGGAATGTTTTAGGACGTTCATTCGTGTGGAAAGATTCCTAAGATCGAGGGGGATTTGTGCGGCGAATCGTTGGAGATGGAAAATTCCATTCATTTCAGTGAGAATTTGTTAGGCAAAATGTGGAATTCTGCGAAAATTGAATTTAGGGATATGACAAATATTTATCTTGAATGCCTGGAATGTGATTGAAGTATAATTGGTAATTTAGATGTTCTTTCCTGGTGATCAATACAGTCATCCCTCGTAGAGTGCGGTTAATTCCAGACCCAAATGTGATAAGTGAATTTCTGGGATTCCTTGAATCTTGTTTACAACCTCCTGCATATGTTTTTTAACATCATTAGAGCTCTCCAGGCATGAAATAGCACCCCTAAAGTCACCTTCACCCAATATAGTAAACATAATAGGAGAAAATAAGCCATCATGAGTAAGACTTGTATATTGAGTTTTAGTTAGGGCGTGTCATTTTTAATAATGCTTTTGTGCTTTTTCTGACAATACAAACCTGCAATAAAAGCCTGTTTGTTCATTCAGCAATTTGTTCGCTTGAAAATGTTTAATTTATGTAAAATGAGCTTAAATATGCATATTTTCTACTACCAACAGGCTATATTCAACCATCAAATAGTGAGTATTTATTAATCAGTCAACTTTTGGTGATAGAGTGAATTGGAAGCACAACGTGGCGAGGATTGTTTTATTTTGACCTTTTTAACAAATTCTCACCAATTTTCTGGCCACAGCAGACTAACCAGCAGGCGGCCTAAAAAGAGCTCATTTATCTTCTTGAGTTCTTGTCCCTTTTCTTTGACTGAACCCGTTCAGGATCGGTTTAGTGGCACCGATTGGTTTCACCGATCCAATTTGTCGGTAAGGTTGGTGACATTGGAAAGTCCTAGTACGGATGGCTCGATGTTGGAGCGTCCCAACGAGCAATTCCATACCAACCTTGTCCCTTAAATGTCGCGTGAATGCGGAATCCTCTTCCATACACGTGCAGTTCCTTGTGATGATGTCATAGCAGTGACTTGCGTCAAGGAAAATAAAGGATGTACTGCTTGTTTGGATCCTTCCAGTCTAAAGCAGGGGTGTTCAAAATGCGACCCGCAGCTCATTTCTGTACCATGACGCGTGCTTGTGTGAAAAGCTGACTTTTTGCCTTTATTATCTCCATGATTTTTTGACTGGTGGAAAAGCATCTTATGTAACTTCCAAAAATAACACATGGGAAGCCCACACGCACACTTCCCAAAGTGGAATTTATCCAGCATGCCTTGCGGGTGATACACGCATGTAAAAGTCTTTTGTTTTGCATGCATGTTAGTGTGTAAGCCTTACATGTTCTAGGCTCCTCACAAAACCAAAAACAAGTCAAAGGTGAAATGGTTGGGTTTGCTTTGTCAGCAAGAACACAAGTCTAAAATGTCAAGTCCTTAAACCGCGGGTGTCCAAACCTTTTCCTAGCGTGGGCCGCATGCGGAAGGATTGAAGGCCACTCTGATTTTAGAGTATGGATTAAAAATGCTAAAAGCTGTCGACTCACTTTGCTGTTGCAGCTGACAAAGCAAGCCAGTGTAATATAGTTCATTAATCATTTCATTTTATCACACAATGCTTTTGGCCAATGAGAAAGGAGATGCGGGCCTCCGCACTTTGAACACCCGTGGTTTGTGTGCATACGGAACAATTGAGGGTTTGTGGCTCGCACACTCCTGTTGCTGTTCCTTTCCAAACGTCGTGTTGGCTGGCTTGCTGTGTAATAAACTCGCATGTGTGGAACAGAAATGTGACCTCGTCTTTGTTGGCGCCACCCCTAATCTGAAAAACGCCTGCAAAGTTGCCCAGTAAAAAAAACAGCAGCAAAAAGCGCACATAAGAAGCCATGGTGCCAACACTTCAAACATGCTCATATTGGGGCACTCAAGTGGTTAAAATTGTAATTAAATTAATCCGTTTTCAAATTAGTCGGTGATGATTAATCGCCACTTGCGACCATGTGAGAAATGTGCTCATCTTTTGCTGTATTTATGAACACAATGATAAACCATAGGACAGAATTATGTACAGTCCACGCAAACATGTTGCTGTCAAATGTTTACAATGCCTTGCTTTAGGAAAATATGATTAAAATGCAACATGTTTCTTCACTATCACATCTACTGCTTCCACAAACGTTAGTCAGACTTCAAACAAGACACAATTATAATGCTATAAGAAACGGAAAAGATTCTTTTTCTACCTGGCTATTTTGTCTTTGAATCACTCACCTCCCCTCCATGTCCCCATCGAGTCGTTCGTTCATCACGTGGCAGCGCCATGTGAGCCTAACCTATGCTGCACGAGCCGGGAAGAGAATTGATTAGTTCACCTCTCCAATCTTCGGGTTTGAGTCGATCGTTCTTTTGCCGCGTGACCACTTTTCCCATCAGCCCCGCGGTCAAATACTAAAGTAACACTCGTTTTATGTACCCTCATATTTAGAAATGTTAATACAACTATCAAAAGGTGTGGAAAAGGCATTTTCCTCATTTGTGACATTGTAATTTTGTTAGTTTCTTGAGAATCTGTGGGGATTTTTTATGTTAAAAAAAAACTGATATCAAGGAAATATTAAGTTGCCTAATTTGTTCGTTTTTTTGTCTTTGTCCATCAGTAAGCAAAACATAGCCTAAAAAAACAATCAACGCCTACAATTTACTTATATTTAATCATTTACTTTTATTTAATAAGCATTTAGTAGTGTTTATTTTTACTGTATAATTGTTTTTCCGATTCAGACTTGACATATTTGTATAAGAAGATTGGTCAAAAAGAACATTGACAAAGTCAAAGCAAAACCCATTTGAATTTGAATGATTCATGTTAGTTTAAAATACTAACTTAACGATAACTCTATCTTCAAGTTGCAACCGCATTTTGAGGTAAAATTGGAGCGCTGAAGTCATTTACTTAGAAACATAATGTGCTTGGGTCACACGTGGGGCTGTCACGTGATGAACGAACGACTCAAACCCGAAGACTCCAAACAGGTGAACTGATTCCACTACAGAACATATAGGATGTTACGCAGGTGCGCATGCGCGACTGAACGAATCACTCCCCGAGACGATTCGTTCTTCCCGAGTCACATTTAAGATTCGTTTACGAACGACCCATCACTGGCACTTAAGACGCTGCGGTCCTTCCGTGTATTAGGAGGCGGTGGGGAAATAGGACACGTGCAGAAGTGCAGGGCTGCTTAATCGGGCTTTCGGTACTTCTTCTTACATGTATCTACTTGTTGCTTTACGGGCTGCTTATCAGCCTGCAGGAGCCCCCTGCACAACTGTTCCAGTGGCCAAACGGTGCTGTGGAACTCGTGGAACTGGTGAGTGGTTGTCTGTTAGCATCCATCCATTTCTCTGGTATAGCATTAGCATTAGCATTAGCATTAGCATTAGCATTGGCATCCCGGCAGGTAGTTTACACCTTTTTGGCAACCATTTGCATGTTTCTACGCAAATTGTTATCTTAACTAAACAACTGTGCTTAATTTATAAAGAGGCTTATCACCTTTATTGTTTGTTTAATTGATTTTTAAAAGTGTCAATGCTGTGAGCTTTATTCTCTGACACGTGCTTCTATTGAAGCGCTTTTTGACTGAAATATTGTTTGAACTTGTACTAAACAGAACAATGAATATGCGAGTGCAGTGCTGTTAGTCATCACACATGGATCCATACATAGATATGTGTGTGTTTAAGAAAACGGATGTATAGGATGTTTACTGCAATTTGCAGGTTGCAGTGAATGAAGGCGAGCTAAAGACCAGGCCTAGAGCCCAGATTGGCAAAGGGTGTGAGGAACCGCAGTCACAGGTTAAACCCTCCCTGCCTGCCTGGCTGGTGGGGAGGGGGGGTCTTTGCCTCCTCAAACTAACCTCATTCAAACTTTTCCCACCAACAACTACCAAGCTTGTCTACAATAATCCCGTTTCTTTCCTGCGCATGTGCAGATGAATTCAGAAAGGCAGTAGCAAAACTAAAGCAGAGTTAGTCCAGTGGAGAAGGGGAGAGGAAAACTACCGGAGGTGTCATAACAATCACACAATGGCAGCTACTTGTCAGCTGCGGAGAATGCCAAGTTCTAAGCACCAAGTCCTCCTCAACCCCGTGGAGAGGTTAAAGTGTCACAGCACTATCAACCCACCCGTACCTACCACTCTTAGCGGTGAAGATTTCAAGGCCTTTTTTGGCAAAATTGCTGCTATTAGACACCAAATAAAGCAACACGGTGAACGTAGCGGAAACGGCAGTGACTTATTCCATCTCTTCTGAACTAGCCTCTACAACTTCCTCCTCAAACTTCTACTTGCAAGTTATCGCATTTGCTCACTAATCCTTGTTTTCACATTTGCTTGAGAGCACCAAACACGGGGCATTGAAAGGTGGAAGAAAGTTTTATTCTCCGATGAGATGGTCCTGATGGCTTCCAACGTTAGTGGCATGAAAAGGAGATCCCACCTGAGATGTTTTCCACACAGCACAGTAGAGGGGGTGCCATCATGATCTTGGGTGCTTTTTCTTTTAATGGAACAACGGAGCGTCAGATTGTGCCGTGGCGTCCAACGGCAGCTTGCTGCGGGCGGCATTCCTCATGACAACAGGACCACACTGCAGTTCACAATGGCCGCCTGACAAAGGACATCTTATTTCTTTAGGGGTGTCAGATTTTTATTGAGCTACGGTCTTAAACTGATGATCAGCGGAGTATTTTTGAAAAGGTAAAGACTCCAGAAAGTAAAGTGCATCAGCAGCTTGTTACATATGACGCGACAGCAACCAACTTTAAACATCTTTAAAGCAACATTTGCAGCAGCAGCAGCTTTATTTTACACCCCCAATGTGAATTGTAATGCAAGAAATGCTAACAGAGTTTTGGCACGTTGTTTTTCCAGCCACGTTGCTCCTATTTTCTAAATAGCAGAGGTGCACGTATTGAGGGGGAATGTAAACATTGGAGCACACGTCTAACGCAGGAAATGTTATTTTCTAGGCGCAAAATAACAAGATTAGCTGTTTTGGGGACATGAGCGCTTGAAGAAACAAGACATAAAGTGGTTTGTTCCTGAGAACATGGGAACACGTGTGTGGGGGGTGACTGCACCCGGGATCTACTTGGTGTGGTCCCGCACCCACTGACATAGCCTGGTACAGTACGCCCGTGGACTGACAGTGGAGAACGTTCGGCCCGGATATCTCAGCCTCTTCCACCAATACTCCAGCCTTTTCTTGAATGTGTAAACGGTGAAAATGTCAATGATGCCAATGAAGTAGCGGTGGTCAACGCCGTCGATGACGTGCTGTGCGTTTTTCACGTTGAGCAGTAAACGTCTGTTTTGGACGCTGAAGTCTTGAAGTCCTGTGGTTTCACCGCCAGCTTGGTGCTGGTGATGCGTTTCTTCGAGAGAGCCTTCTAGTGCTTGCCCTGGCTCCAAACGCTCCCCATCCCCCTCCGATGTCATGAGAGTGTGGTTATCTTCCGGGACGGTCCCAGGTACAGATGGGATGGCATGGCTCGGGCTGGTGCTGGGATTCACAGATCTAAAAGAAAAATTCTTATTGAACGCTCTTATGCACCCATGAAGTCAATCCAAACAATATTTTTGCAAATGCCAACATTTTGAAGCATAAATATGAGAACTGCATCTTAGCTGTGTGATTATAGATGACAAAGTAAATTAATATCTGATCCATTAATCATAAACTCTATTTTAAAATATCTCGACACCCGAAAACAATTCTTGTCCTTCAGTGTTGTTTGTCTTAAGGTGATTATAGTCTCATAAGTTTGTTATGTTGGGTAATACTAGCGTAGGTAGTGAACTCTAGGGTTGTTATTTCATGTCTAGAGGGCTCTAACAATGTAAAACTGTATTTAAGGTTGTAAAGAAGCGTTTCATGCCCCAACTACCAAAATGTTGGATTTCTAACGAAGGAATGCTGCTCTTCTGGAACCAATTAACTGTGATAAACGAGGGATTAGTGTACATCATCCTTTACCGACGTCATGTTTAGAGAAGACGAGTTCAAAACTTCCCTGTTGTCATTTTTACGCTACTTTGTGCAGCGTTCACACTTCCGCTTCAATGAAGGCGCAAGTGGACCCATAGCATCTCTTCTGCAAGCGGTCTTGATTAGCGCAACTGAGCCTGTCAAACCCGTCTGGTCCTGCCCTGCACACAACCATTTTGAACCGGGCCCCACCGAAGGAAGAGTCAAGAGCACGAGGTTCCGAGCCGTTAACTGGATGTCTAGCGCAACTCTTTAGATGTCAGAGAGTGAGCTGGCGTCCGTTACACCTGAGGAGTGTTGATAACCCAACCTTACTAACCGTTTAGTTCTCTTGATAAGTGAAGCAAAAGAGAGCGCGTGATGACGCTCGTCTTGTTGTAGAGGCTGATGGGCGAGGAGAAGACTGTAGTCCAGCACATTCAGGCTTTGGAGAAAGTCCGTGTCAATCTCCACCTGCTGCAGGAGCCACGAACACTGCTGGCCTGTGCGCAGACATGTCATATTTGTTGTCATTTGTGTGAAAATCCCCGCTCTGTTACCATCAAATGGCAAAAAACAATGTCATCCAACTCGTTTAAAGAAGTACTCTTTACTTGCGAGACATTTGCACGCTTACGCCAAACGCTTTCCAGCCAGGGCCACGGGCATATCGTACGTATTAGGGGTGTATCAATTCGTCTCAACTTCGAATAATATCACGATTCGTAGTTGCCGATTGGATTCTGGCACGATATCGGTTCATTTAGAACGATACCATCCGGGACCTTTTTAGCCACATGACGTGACGCAGGCGCCCCGATCAACAGACACGACTAATCGACTTACGATAAATCCAATTGTCCCTTCCCTCCCAATGTTGCTGTTTTTTTCAGTTTTCCAAATATTTCAGCTAATTATTACACATATATATTCTTATTAATACTGCGTATAAATACAATAATATATGAATGCTGTTATTATTGATATATATATATATAATAAATATTCTTATGAATTTTCCCATGAGTACTATTCAGATACACATACATTGTGTATTTATGGCTTTGATGAACTCTCAAACTCACAAAAAAAAATGTAGCTTTGATCACAAATTTGTGAACTTGCTGGGCCTTCAATGCTGAATCGTGCAAGGATCTGCTACATACACAATTAGTAATACATATGAAAACGCTTTCACCTACCTAGCGTAATGTACTGGCCTTCAAAGTTGAGGTCTTTGAGAACCACGATGATCTGGCATCCCTCAGGGACAGGGTTTGTCCAGCGACTTACTTCACAGCCTTTAATGTCGTACCTAGCAACACACGCACTTTCAGATGGGCCATGTGGGAATCTGAGAAAACATCTCTTTCCACATCACACTTAGAATTTTGAGGCTTCAATGTATCTTGTTTTTTCCAAAAATATGAACAAATCATGCTCTTGTGGTTAAACACAATTATTCATCCATCCATCCATTTTCTATGCCGCTTACCCTCTTTTGACCCACGACAATTAATATTTAGGCAAATTTTACATATTTTGAAAAAGCAAACTATGAGGCTGTTATTTCATGTCTAGAGGGCTCTAACAATGTTCAAAACCCCTTCTTTAGAAGATCATAAACAAGTTTTCTGTGCTCTGACTACAAAAGTATGTCATTGAGAAATCAAGAAATTCACGTATCCCGGTCGGTTCCGGAACCAATTACCCACGCTAAACGAGGGATGACTGTAGTTCATAAAAGGAAACACTGATATGACAAACTTAACACCGTTTGAAAGCTAACGTTTGATTCTTCCAACAGTGAAAGTGTCATAAAACTCGCTGAACAAGCAGAAAAAGTTATTTCACATTTAAAGTCGTCCCTCCCCACTTTGTGCTTCGACTTTCACAACTTCACTCTACCACGGTCTGTCAAAAATATACAAATATATTTCATATTAATACAAATTATATTAAACATGATTAGTAAATCATGTTTTGTGGTGGAATACAGCCTATTAGTCCAAAACTGTGTATTTTTATTTATTATTAGCCTCTAAATGAAGCATTTTCAAGCATAAAAACGGCAAAATGAAGCAAAATACAAATGTGAAGCTATTAGAAGATGCATTCAAAGAGGTCAAAATATGTAGTATTCTACACTGGTCACTAGGTGTCAGTAATTTTACATCAAGCAAGAAGTCCTGGAAAGAAACAACAAGGAAGTCTCGATGATAACACGTGTGGGTGCAAAGGTGCCTACAGGGGTGTTGTTATTTTATGTCTAGCGCTAGAATTTGTCACTATAATGCCCAAAGGGAAGCCAAATGGATGGATTCATTTATAGGTGTGCACCATCTTGTCACCATTGTTCCGTAAATGACTTTCTACTCTCCTTTGCCTTGACCAGCACAAATCAGTGTGTTGGAACAAGAGAGAAGTATTGCACAATATTTTATCACGCTAATCTGGCATATTCATAAAGTTGTAAAGAAATGTCATATGCTCTAACTGCAAAAGTATTCCATTTATGAATAAGGAAACCTACTAAGTTCATAGTTGTTAAGCGTGACTAAGGAGTGAATGAATAACGGTTCAATGGGAAGTGCTATGGGAACCTTAAAATACTTAATATTCTTAATATCATCCTTTATGAATATTATTTTACCTAGTAATTAAAAGAAGTGTATATATAAAGTTGTAAACAGGTTTTCTATGCTACATTTATAAAAAAGGAATCCTACTCCACGGATATTCCCGTAAAACAAGCAGGAGCGTTAACGGCAATAAACGAGGCATGACTGCATTTTGATCTTTTTGCAAAGTTCCCGGAAAAGGAATTTTGTGTTGGATTTCATTATCATATACGAGCAAGAAGCCAATCTTACCTGGCACTGATTCGATCATCTGGATAAAACACACTTTGCATGACAATGAAGTATTTCTGCAAAGTACAAGGAAATGTGTGTCACGAGGCGGCTTGGCTACTGTGAAAAAACATCGTTATGTTTACGTACCTTTTGCTTGTATGGAACTTTGATGCCGTGAACACCTAGCAAAGACAATCACACGCGAGAAAGGCATGAATAGAGGCTGGAGATGCACTTGGACGGTTCGGGTATGAGGCGCACACGAGAAAAAAAAAGAAAAGCAAGGCCACATAGTAAAGCAACACGCGTAGACAAGCGCAAAAGTCTAATCCAGTCTTTGCTTTTTCTATCCCACATTTCTGCTTTTTTTAACTTCGTATTTCAACTTCCTTCTTAAATAAGCTTTGTCAGTTTTCTTTTCGTAATATTATGACTTTATTCAAATACAATTATATCTTTTCTCCCCCACCTCATTTCATTTTCCAAAAATCACAACCACATTTCTTTTTCTCATAAAAAACTCTTATTTCTTTAATATTTAAACCGTGCAATTTAAATTACATTATTTTCCCTCACATTTATTCTCAAATTTGCAACTTTTTGTCACTTTACAATATAAGTCTTTGTCATAATTTGTTTATTTTCTTGTAAATGCTTTTCTCTTAATTGTGACTTTATTTCGATAATTTGACTTTATTTTTGTTTTGTTCTCACAATTTATGACTTAAAAGTCTTTTAATATTTCAACTTAATGCTACCAGAATGTTGTTATTCCTCGTATTACAAGGTTATGCTTATAAAGTACTTTTTTTTCTCTTAGTATTTGTACTTTATTGTTTTCATATGATTTCCCATTTTCTGTTTTTTTTTAGTTTTCTTGTTCAAACTATAACAACAAACAGCCACACTTTGGCCACCCCTGGTCTAAGCATTAGATTGCTGGCGTGCACGGCGTGTGTGCACACCTAGCACTTTCACCAGAAGTGAATGGGGATACGTCCTCATGTGTTCCATGTAGATCTTCAGCTTGTCCAGAAAGAATCGGATTTCCCTCCCGTTCTGGGTCTTCAAAAAGAAGCGCTTATCGTTACTGAAAGTTTCGAAGAAAGAAGTACATGTCAGCGGGTTATTATAAGTGACGAAATCTGCACAGCTAAGAAAATGTTATGTATTTTTGCCTAACTAGTAAACATGGCTAAATCCAGTACAATACACATTTTAGGCATTCAGAAGACGCATTTCCAGACATCGTGATAATCGTAATAATGATCTACACGGGGCACTTGATGTCAGTAATGTTACTCAAATGTTGGGTGAGACACACAAGCACCAGACCTGATTGCTGAAACAGCAGGCGTTTGTTGCAGGTTTGAATGATCTCCCAACAAGCGCAATAATCCCTAACACGGGCTACTGTTGCGGCCATAACCTACGCCAAGCTAAAACTCAATTCTGAACCGCCAACATCACTTCCCGTCTTCCCCTCGCTCAGCTAGCGCTGGACAACCTACAAGCACAAGTCTTATTTAATGACTTATTTTCTCATTTTGTCTTCTGTGTTGGGTAATACGAGTACAAAGGTGACTATAGGGGTGTTATTTCATGTCTAGAGGGCTCTAAAAATGTTAACCTGGTTATGACCTTCTAAATATGTTTTTCTATGCTCTAACTGTGAGAATATTCCATTTAAAAATGACGAATCCTTCACCTAAATATACTTATCACCTAGAGCAGGGGTCGGGAACCTTTTGGGCTAAGAGAGCCATAAATGACACATTTTCAAAAGTATTTTTGTGAGAGCCAAATGCTATTTTTTAAAAAGTGAACTGTTTTAGAAGATACGTCTCTGAATTGGATGGACTAAAGTGCTGCGAAGGTTTTATATTTTCAAGGTTATTTTTAACAGTCATGTTTTACTTTAAAATGTCAGCAAAAGTTTGTTGTTACATCGGGCAAATAAGTCCAACCCCCCTTTTAGAGGTTATATATTTTAGGAAAAACTACATTCAAATAAATAAATGTTACGGTGTTTAGAAACTTCTGAGAGCCATAGGTGGTCATCCAAAGAGCCACATCTGAAAGTTGTTGAAACTGAAACGTGTAAGTAAGACGGCCTACTTGCAAGGTCCTCAATGATCCACAAAGAAGAATGGGTTGCATTTGTGGCACAATTTGAACTGCCGAAAAGAACTCACGTGAGGAAGAAGTCAGCCTTGCTTTTGGAGTTGCTGATGAACTGAAGGTAGCACCTGTCAGAGCAGAGGGACTGCTGGTACTCCTGCTCTGTCACACCTAAAGAGCCACGTAGCTTTGCAAACACCGGGCCAGCAAAGGTTTCTAAAGCAAAACCCTTACACACACACACACACACACAACCTGACAGATTATGACTGCAAAAATGACATGATGAATGAGAGTTCTTAGCGAGGCACATCTACGTACCTGATGAATCTCAGTGACCTTGGAGCTGAAATCTTCTTCTGACAGTGGATTCTAAAGTGAGGAAGAGTCAGTATCTTCTCATATTAGGAACAAAAAGAATGCTGGACTTACTGGGACTGCTGCTGCCCCGGGATAAGCGGAAGAAAATGGAATGGACCACTGGAATGGTAATTTAAGGATGAACTTAAATAGCCTTAGAAATGCCATCCTGTTATGTAAATAAGCTACCACTAGGTGTTCCCACTTACAATTTCTCACCTGCTCTTTATTGCATGCTGAGAAGCAATCGCATTCCTTGAGTGACACATGCAGAGGAGCCGCTAAGATTTTTGTGACTGTCCATTGCTGTGCATGTGATGGCACGTGATGTGGAACGGGTGCTCGTCACAGCCATCATCACATACACCACCATGTACAGTCTTTTCAATGCGGGTTGTTTGGAGAAGCCACACTTTTTACTGAAGTAGCCCCAGCAACTAATCCAGCAGTGAGAAAACCGCGGCCTACGGGTCACATCAGGCCCGCCGGGTGTTTCCAAATAATTTTCAAAAAACATCAAAACGGTAGCAGGCAGCAAATTACGTTTTTTTGTCACTAAAATCAGACCAGAACTAAACTCGCGGGACCAATTGGTAAGTCCCTGTTGATGTGCTGTACTAATAGGGATGTCATACAACTTCAAGTGCAATTACTTCCCCAAGTCATTTTGGAAAAAAGACAACAAAACAGAGAATGAGATTGGGGTGAGTCATGTCTGCCAAAATATTCAGATATTATGATGGTTTGTTGTCAAAGCTTACTTCTTCTGGTCACGTCACAGCGCCAGGGTGGCAGTGGGTCGGTGGCGTCGTTGTTTTTGTGTTGGCTGTCTACTCAAAAACGACAAGCTGGTGTTTTCAGCGGACCAGAGGGTAGACGCATACATGCTGACTAATTCAATGGCTGTTAAAAGACAAACCTTTTACTTTTTACACACGGCCCGGACATTCTACCTTGCAAATCCAAGGATTTGGAGTAAACGTTAGGAATGTGCTGCTGCTTAATTTCCAATGTAAGTAGAGACCATGTTGTCTCCTTCAAACACGTCTCCCTAAGACTATCTGGTGGGCGGTTGCCTTTGTCGTCCACTCCTGGGCCCCAAACTTGTGTATTGCATTTTTGGGATAGATGGCCCAGTCATGAAACAACCTGCTGAGTCAGTAGGCTGGGTTCAACTGGGATTAGCTGTGCAGTATCAGTGCATGAGTATGTGTTGCCGACCACCCTTTCATGACTGCTGGTGCAAACACGGCATTTCAATCAAGGTGCAATTCTGGAGATGCCAGATCCCTTATTAACACAATTTCAAATCCATTCAGTCAAGTCAAATTTTAATTTGCTGTATTTTCATATTGCTTGTTGCGTTATCAATGCATTTTTACTAGGGCTGTCAAAGTTAACGCAAGTTTCCTTTAACAGCAATATTTTTTGACGCACGATTAATGTGCGCATATCCTGTCTGAGTAAACGCAGCGGCGGACGTGGAGCTTTTTATTGCTACATGGCAAACAGGTTACCAGTAGGTGTAGTAGATTCTCAGCAAACAAACCTAGCATTCATGATATGCACGCTCTTAAGGATGTGCAATTAGTTAAAAGGGGTGTGTTAAAAAAATTGCAGTACGGCATTCAGTGATCAAATTTGTGAAAAAACAAGTGAGAATCAGGTGGCCCCTTTTCATGGGAAGAAACCACCGCTTGTTTCATTTCTCTTTGAAAGCCTGAGGCAAATGGGTCGTTCAAGGCATTGTTCCGAAGAACAGCAATGATCAAAACACACTGGAGTTACCTGTAAGTACTGTGACAGTCAGAGGACGTCTATGTGAAGCTAATCTATTTACTAGAATCCTAGAATCCCTCTGTTAAAAAAAAAAAAAAAAAAAGGCACGTGCAGAAGAGGTCACAATTTGCCAAAGAACACATCAACTGGCCTCTAGAAAGATGGAGGAACATTTTGTGGACTGATGAGAGTAAAATTGTTTTTTTGGGTCCAAGGGCCACACCGCAGACAGTTTGTGAGACGACCCCCAAACTCTGGCTGTTTCAACAAGACAATCACCCCGAACACACTAGTAAACCAGCAAAATCTTGGTTTCAAACCAACAAAATTATTGTTCTGTAGTGGCCAGCCCAATTCCAATTTTGAAAAACATATCTACATTACTTATAGTAATCTAATTTCTCTTACTTATTATGTGGTGTGTAAGACTATGACAGGAACAATACAAAAATTAAAAGCACAAAATGATTATAGACCCACCAAGACGAAAAGTTTGTTTTTTCAGAAAGGTGTACTGCACAAATGTGCACTCAATAAGGTCATCAAATCTAACCTTTCTGCATTCCCACGTGGTATCAGCATTCGGGACCAAATTTGAGGTGAAAGAAAAAGGGGGAAAATACTATTGTAGTCTATCTGCATGGGAGAACAACAGAATGTGCTAAAGTGGAACAAGTTGCGCTTGCATTAAACATGCAAAAACTGGGGAATTTCCAACCGTATATTTTTTTTTTGAAGAAAACAATTCCCCATATTTCCAAGATTTATTTATTTGTTTTACTATTGCGCCTGAACGTTCCCCCGGCCAGGTTGTAGGGGGACCCATGCCATGTATCAAATTGTATCACTGTTTTAAAATATCGCTTTTTGGATTGAAATGATATGTAGTTATTTAATCAAGTGGTGAGGAGGTGAGATAAACACTGCGTGTGCTGATCCGTACTCACCGTGTGTGCATGCTGAGTCGTGGTTTGGATTGATCTCGACAACCCTTCCTTTATCATGCACGTCAGGCTGTAGAACTCGTGTTGCTGAGTAATCTCAAATAAACCCAGAAGCTCCCACTGCTGTCTCAAACCTTCCCATCGTTGTCTTTTTGCTGTACTTGAGTGCTTTCCAAAGCCACTTACAGGCACTGACCTCTCCATCTGACACAAACAAACGCAGAGAACAGCGCAGACTGAGAGAAGACAAAAAATAAATAGGAGAGAAGAAACGCAAAAGAAAGTTGTTTGTCGCCATAGCGAGCACAACAAAGAAACGTCCACCTGAGTGATGTAACCAAAATCAATCAACAATAATGACTGGTCAAGATCTAGCTCATTAGCGATATGGTAAGACCTTACAGTAATACAAAAACTATAACTCATACAAACAGTAATATTTGGCAAGGAGTTACGTAAGAAAAGTTATGCTATAAGTCCATCATAACAGCTGCTCCCTATGATTACCATAATGACCCATATGCCACTGGATTTATTTCCATACTTACAGACTTACTGTCATTTCAAAACAATATTGCAAATATAATTGCCTACAGCTTCGATGTTAGTTTTGAAAAAACAAAGTTTGTATGCCTTGTACTGCATTGCGTGTACACAGTGATTAGTAGTAAGACATGACATAGTGTGTACTCAGCCTTGCCCTTTGTAAACATCAACTGCTTGTCCTGTTTCTTGAAATCACTCAAGCATTGTTTGAGTTCCGTAATCAATCCGTTCCATAATTGCATTCCACATACTGAAATACTGAAGGTTTTTAGGTGTTCTCGTGTATAAGTGTTTTAATTGTACAGCATTTTTGTGTGGCTGGTTATTGTTTGCGTTTTGAAATATTTTTGGTGTTGGTTTTTTAGCTGTTTATACAGACGCTGTTGTGGTGTTCAGAGTGTCAGGAATGCATCTACTGAGACAATGAGGAAGTGTTTTTCCCAGGATGAGCTGACAAGAGATGTGCGAGTACATATATGATGTTGGAATTGCACTGCTATTGTCTTCTGGTTACAATTCTAGAGAAGCAGATTCTGTGTGACTATAACATTGTGTATAACATTAGTTGCATTGTACTTATGGATGTCCCGATCCACTTTTCTTTGGAATCCGATTCGGTCTAATTTTTTGTAGTCTTGCTGATCCGATCTGATCCAATCCGGCACCAATGTAATAATATTTTGTTACAAAAAAGGCGTATTAGGGCCACATAAAAAAGTATAAATTTGAGATTGGAAGTTGTAATATTATGAGATTAAATGTCCCCTGTGTTTATAGCTGTCTCAGGCAATGCCCGTTAAGATGGAGTACTTACATCATCAGAATTTGAGAATGAAGTTGTGAATATACGAAAAAAAGCTTGTAATATTACATCAGGTGACTACTCTGAAGAATACCGCAAGTGGGCAGTCGATACTGTCCAGTATGAAAAACTACATAGCTAAGTAATTAATAAATAAAAAAATGGAAAATTGCATTTTTTAGCTATTAATGACAAAGACGTTAGATGTTGTGACAAATCAAACGGTTACAAGGGTAAGTCGATTAGTCATCCCTGTCCTGTCGACTGGGGCGCACGGATGACGTCATGTGACGCTGAGCGTGCACGCTCTGTTAGAAAATTCCGTGTGGATGTCTTAAAATATGCAATTTTTTATGGGATATGGGGTGTATTTTCATTGGTATACATGCTTATTAACTAGATGACTTCTTCCTCTTCAATTTTGGTATGGGATTTATAATGAGTGTTGGACCAGATCCAAAGTTAAGAGCAACTGGAAGACTTTCAAACTCATGGATGGGAGCGTCAGGACAAGATAAAAGGTACGTAGCGAGCGTAAAGTTTGTGTTCTGGTTGAATGGGGGGCTTGTCGTTTGGGAGCCGCTGTTCTTGCGTGTG